>JAIUCT010000010.1:12889352-12905862 GCA_021307375.1 Tetraneura akinire
AATAATAATAATAATAATAATAATAATAATAATAATAATAATAATAAACAATATTTAATACATTTTATAGACAGTTTTAATCAGAACCGAATAACTATACTATTGATGAATGAACATATACGAACGCACAGATATTAATAGGCATAATTAAAATGATACCGTAGTATACAGTTTCATTACAATTTCGCTTCATTCATCATTATTCTTCTATACGTTTTATTATACTTCTTCTATCATTGTAAACAACAAGTAAATACTAGGAACTGTAATATAATTATTATGCAGTGTCGTAATTTAAATATACGTGTACCTACATATATATATATATTATATAATCAGAGATTAGATTTAAAAAACAGTTTTCCATAAACATATTCCTCCGTCCGTTCTTCTGTCCTTCACCCTATTACATTCACGATTTACGTCTAATACCTAATTAGTAGATAATAAACTAATAACAGTAATAAACAATGATTTTACAAAGGTCTCTTTTTTTCCTGTATAATATTATTACGAACGCCATTGTGCGTATCTACGTCATACTTTAAAAACAATTTTTTCACACATCTTTTGAACTTGGCAGTTTTCGCAAACCGTAATAACGATAATTATTACTTTTTTTAAGTCTGTTATCTTTATGCCATAATAATATTATTATCATAATTTATAACTTGAATTTCAAATTTTCAACTAAACTTTATACCAGAGAATAAGATATTACATGGGTAAACGTTATTTTAGACTTTCGCAATAAATACAAACATCGTGTTGATAATATCATTAATACATTTACATTTTTTCGTTATAATGATTTCGTATCACGTTTTCAAAATAATAATTTACGGATGATTTTTAAACAATGTACGTATAAACAACGTATATAGGTGTATATTTTAACACTTCCGAGTCTTCCACGCCCAAACATCCGGTCGCTCAAGTAGACCAATAACAATGTAACACGTATAATAATAATATTAACTGTTTATACAACACGTGGGTAAAAAATACGTGAACAATATTTTACGATTAAAAAATAGTATACCTATTATAGCTGTTTATGAATAAAAAAAACTTTATAATTCATTATTTAATCGTCAAATATTCACGTAAAAATAACTATAGAGCTATAATATATATGTAGGTACTTATATTTATAAATATAATGGCCAATTAACAGAATAACCGCATACCGATTAACGAAAACATAACATGCCGGAAACAAATTACCAGATAAGAGATGATAACGATTTAAAAAAAAAAATCAAATAAATCGCTATTCCAAGGTTTACGTTTTATATATAGGTGTTTTTTGGTATAATAAATATACGTTATTCGTGATGTACAAGTATTATGCTTATAGCTTATCTATATAATATTCAAAATTCGTATACGTATTACATTCGTCCAATTATAGTTAATTAATCGAACCTGAGAAATCGCACGTGTTGTTTATGCAATAAAATTAATCATTTGCACGTATCCTTTACGTGATTTTAAGTCTTTTTATACGAGTGGTTAATTAAAGTTTTAAGTACTCGTTACATTATGCACTGTACTACATTACGAGTTGTATATTGTATTATATTATTATTATTATTATTATTATTTTCGACGACCACGAGGAGCGGTATATAGTTTACACCACGCACTATGGATGTTGTAATATTATAAAACGCACGTTTTTTAATTCCGACTTCCTAATGTCATTTCGTTCACGACAAAAAGTAGCCCGAGAGACCCCAGAGGAATGTTTAATAAGTAACAATATAATACTATACAGATATTGTCAAAAACATAAATAATAAATTTCATTTCGTCTGGAGAAAAACACGATTCCCGAAAATCGTTATTACATTAATAATATGATGTTAAATTATAATATCGTAATAATTATTAATAATATATTAACCGAATTTACGAAAACACGCGTCGTGAATAAATACGTTTCGAAAAATTAAAATTGAAAAACATAATATTATAGACATAAAGTTATACGTAAAAACAAAGTAGGTACCAAATTTGCATGAATGATTGTACTCAATGGCGTTTCTTAATATTGTAATATAATTTACTCGTATGCGTTTCAATCGGGACAAAAATGATTCCTAGGTTTTAAAAAAACGTTTATGAACTAATATAAAATTTAAAATTAGTTGTAGGACGGAAAAAATGTGTACGAAAAAACAAATGGTATCACAAAACGATATAAAAATCAAAATTATCGTCGTTTTTGATAATTTAAATTAAAATGCACTGGAAAAATAATAACGTTTTATGTGAATACAAATAATAATAATCTCTACTGCCTCGCCTAGAAGTGTCCCCCTTTTTTTTTTTTAGTATTTTTTTCGTATCCACGTCCATAATATTTCCATATTATAATTATAATAAAATATAAATATATTTTCATTAGGATAAAAACCAAAATTTATCATTGTCACGATGGCTTTTACGATATAAAATGTATTTTATAATAATATTACGAAAAAAAAAAAAAAAATGTTTAATGGACGCCTATAACAATGAGTAGAATATTTGCATTTTTGAATGGATTTTATACGTGAAAAACGTACTTAAAAAATGATTAGATATAAAAATATTGTTCATAAAACTGTTTTACAACAATTATTTCGCTTCGCATTCTTCTCTTTGTGATCCCGTTGTTTGTTGTACACTGTATAATAGTGATGGTGTATTATACATAGTATATACACGACCCTGTTAACGTTAAGTTCAGACTTAACGTCCAAAACGTAATGATTTTCTAAAGTTGTGGTAAAATAAAAATCGATCGTGGGCGGTGATATTACCATTTTTAGTATATTCGGCAAAAATGATAACGACTTTTATTTTATTCCATCGATATTACGTGTTTTTTTTTTGCGCGCGCGACGTGACTGCCCACACGCGTAGTTACACAATATGGGCAAATTATTATGTAAGTGTTTGTTACAAACGTAGGTATATCGTAATATTATTGAGTCTTTTTCATAAATTGATGTCAAGTTATCAATGTTATATCAAAACAGTTCGACCACAGTGAGATCCGGATGTCAATAATAATAGTGATATTAAATTTTATTATTTTTTCGTGTTATGCGGCTCGTTGCTCGAAAAACATTATCGCCGTGTTCGACCTCTTGTTATTAGACACGTTATGAGGTGTCGTTGCGTTTATTTTTTCCATCAAACGAAATCTCCGGACATGATAATAATACGGCGCGCAACTATAAATTATAATGTTCAGTATACCTACGTGGCTACGTGAGAAACTGAAAAGTAAAAATAGCGAGGTCGTGTCCAGTATATCGTTTAAAATAATTAAAGGTGTTAATATCAAACTCGTAAACGGAATATTTTATTCGGACCGTAAGTGTTTCCCGTTAAAACTCGACACGACATTAAATCGGGGCAACAATATTATTATTTCGTACTAATACCGTATAGTCGCGTATTTCTTATGCTCCAGTAACTGTGAAAAATGAATATCAAAGTATATTTGCGACTTGAAATATTTTCCAAATGTATTATTTATAACACGGTCGTCTAATATCGAACCGTCGAACTTTTTGAAACTTCTCGAATAACGATTCAAAACGAACGAAAAAACGCGGTCAAATCCAAATATTTATAAAAAATTTTCCTCTCCGCCGTTTTTTGTGCTTTTTTTTTTTATAGTCGTTATTTTATTTTGATTTCGGGGGACACCAACCGACTGATCACAATTGTGATTATTTGATTAGAATTAAATGCACGCTCAAGGTTGGGTTAGGTTAGTTGGTTGGAAATTCATTGTTTTAACATTATAGCCGTCGGACACGAACGCGCGGTGTCGGTCGCGAGCGGATCCTCCGCCACGTGTGTCGACCCAGACGACTCTGCATCGGATATAATATTATAAATTATAATATACATGGTGTACTCGTTCTTCAACACGACAGATAACGTTAAAAATTACGCAATTGTCATTCTTCCGTTTAATCCCGTAATAATATCGTTATTACACATTTCGTTCGTTTCGGTGCCGCGTGCGAACGTGATAAACTGATAACCGAGAAATATTTTTTCGAATTTTCTATTTTCACGGTCTAACAAAACGGAATGTAATAAACTGATAACAATAGAACGTTATTAACGTGTACCGAAAACGAAACGATAAGAATATTATATAAAAAAATTAATACGATAATAATACGATTAATATAATAACAGTACGATCTCAATAATAATTCTCAACGAACGACGGACGGTCTTCGGGTTCGACGGCGTCGTAGGGGTCAACAGGTTGCGTCCGTCGGAAGCGCTGAAGTAGTAACCGCGTGTGCGAGTTTGTTGCGCGTGCGTACGCGCGACGTGTGCGTGTTGCACAGCGACCGTTCGAGCGTCGTACAGTGTGCGCGTGCGTTGCCCGGACCGGCGTCGGTTTTTCGTTTCGTCGTCGTCGTTTTTTTTTTTTCGAAATATCGCGTTCGCGTTTTTACCGTTTTATAATAATTATTGTCGTTCGTAAATCGTAACGTTCCGACCGACGATCATCGATATTAAAATAAATATACGTAAATATTGAACAAAAGTGAAATATTATTAACACGTTTTTATAACAGTGTCCGCGTGTGCTCTCTCGCGGTTTTATTCCGTAGCCAAACCGTTTTCGGCACTGCCATTACGACGGATTACTACAGTCGTCGTCGTTTTTCTGCGACAGGTACGTGGAAATAATATTTTTGTTATCGGACTTTTGACCTTGTGCCTCCGCTCGTGTGCGTATGCATAGGGGCGCGAACGGAACACGACCGGTAGATAATAATAAAATGATTATGTCTATGCGCCATTTTTCACGTCATTTTTCCAGAACGCGGCCATTGAATAATATTATAAGTTTATAACATTTAAAACAATCCGAACGTCGGTCGACGCGTAACGTTTCAATGACGCGGTCGTATGACTATTTTAACCGCGATTCGATCCGTTTAGGTGTGGCGAGGACGACGGGTCGGACTTTCGTTTATGTCGCCCACGGATCCGCCGTGGAATAATAAAAATATTCGTGTCGGTTCTATGCCTAATTTTCGGCACTCCGTGACTCGTCCTTCGGGGGAGAACAGTAGCCGCGTTCGTTCGAAAAAATCCGAAACGAACGCGTGCGCAGAACTGTCGCGCTGACAACGGGTAGCCGCGATCGGATCGGCCCGACAAAATGAAATTAACGTCATATTGTTAACAATATTAATTTATTATCGTAGTTGATAGTTGATGTGTTTCTTACCGAGTTTATCCGAACGAACGATCGCGTTGTAAATAAATCCTCGACTACGCCATTAAAATCGTATTTCCGTACGTTTTGTGTACGTTAACGATAACGCGAGCGGATGTTAATGTTTCACGACGTCGCCCGTCCGTCGGCAGCTTTTCTTTTCGGATCGTCCAAACGCGTGTTACATCAACCGCGGTATAAAAAAACTGCGTCCCAAAGGGTTATGATGACGCGTAGTCTCCATTTTTTTTTTATATATATATATACACATGTATTTAATCGTAGCACAACGCGGCGTTCGGGCGGTCAAAAGCCTCGAGTACGGTTAAAGGTCGTGACGTACAGGTGCGTTGGCGGGGCTGAAAAATAAAAAATTAGGGAGAAGAAGGGACCCGCTTTTTGTTGGGGTTCGATATTGCATTTGAATTGTTGTATACGGATTACGGACGTTTTATATTGTAGTGAATCAAAGAGGGTGGTTTCCAAAACGGGCAGTGTTTCTATATTATTATTATTATCGAATCGTCCAGGGGTTCGCAAAGGATTTGGAGTATGTGCCTACGACGTCAATACGCCATAACATAACTTATAAAAGACGTGGTTTGATTTTAATTTGTCGTTTTTCGCCGCGATCGCGAACACAATCGGGCAACACTCGTGCGAATACGTTCACAAATCGTCGTTATAATAGTTTATAATTAAATGAAATAATATCGCGTGATAACAGAGAATAGTCTTCGGATAACGATTGGTCGCCCGAAAAACGCATCGATCGTCTATAGTCGAGTGCGTTTTCAAAAGTATATTTACATCGTGTCAAACGTAAACAAACAAACACTCCGAAAACCATTTTAGAAATCATTTGTCGCAGCATCGCCGACACAGACACTACAACTCGCGGGCGAAGTCTTTATAAATTATTCGGAACGCGCGAAAACGATTCTTCGTTTGTCGATAACACCGTTTTCGCATAAATCTCTCCATAGAGCGGTGTCAAATGGTTTCATTTTTTTTTTTTTTCTATCTCGTCTCGGTATTTTCGGATGAAGGCATTCGTCGTGTCGCGAATAACGGCATAAATTTCAATTAATAATAAATAATAACAACATCCGTTTCCGTCGTATAAACGCCATTTTCTCGTCCGAACAATAAATACGTAATAAATAATAATATTATTATTATCGACGAACGCGTGTAATAATAATTAGTAATTATACGTACTTTCTTCGGGGTTCGATTGGCGATGTCGTTGTTATTTATGTGGACGATTCGACGTACGCATAATACTGTCGTAAATAATATTAACACGTATTATTATATTGAACAATTTTAACGATCGTTACTGCACGCCGATGTCTTTTATTTCAATAATAATAATAATAAATTAATATAATTCGCAATAGTTTATAGGCACATTGTTTGTCGTACGCGTCTAATCTTTTTGCGAGATTGCGTGTTTGTTTAGAATTAAAAAAATAAAAAAAAAAAAACGTTTTATTGTTTCGACGCCGTTTTAATATTGTTGTCAGTAGTCGGTTTATTATCGTGTATAAAATATTATCTTTAACCTACCTATATTATTTTATTACAATACGCGTCGACGATTTTTTTTTTCTTCTCTCTCAATAAAATCGCGTCTTTTGTCTTTGTGCGCTGTTAATATAATAATAATAATAATAATTAACGTAATATAGTCGTAGAGAAAATAAAAATGACAGTATTTTAATATTCGAAACGGTCGGTAATCAGTTTATTACTCGTGTGTAATATTTTATATCATAAACCCCGGGCGAACGTGTATTATAACAGGTACCTAGTGTACGATTCGGTATGGTCGGACAGCTGGCGTATTATTGGTATATGTACGGTAGAAAATAATATTATAACTACTAATCTTTTTTTTTTTTTTTTTTTATCTTGCTTGATTTTTCCTTCGTTACCGCGGTAATCGCTACGATTCGAAACGGTATCCTACTGCCCGTAGCGTTGTGATACTATTCTATATGTCTAATGTTTTATAATGATAATAATATATTTACTGTTTCGTATTATAATCATTTTTTTTTTTTTTTTTTTTCACCGTGACTTTTTGACGTGCTCGCGTACGAAGTTTTCGAATAACGGGTAATTATTATTATTATGGTGATATAATAATATTAAAATCGCGGTCTCTATTTATACCTGGGTATGTATACCTACTTGTATAATATTATTATCTTCGATTCGCCGAACGACGTCGGGACACGTAATATTTCTCGGAAACCGAAAGGGACTCAATCTCGTGTAATATAATGACATTATATTATGTAATATTTGCGATTTAAGCGCTACTGTTTCGTGTCTCTCGACCCGCCCCACAATCCGTACGGGCACCATGTGTTCAACACGAGGCGTATAATGTACGGAAAATACGAACCGAGAAACGATCGACGTGTCTGGGCCGCCGCCGCCGCCGCCGGAAGAACGTAATGTCAAAACTTATAATATTATTATTATAATAATATAATGCCGTCAGAGGAGTAGTCGGTAAACGTTCCGTCGCCGTTGCATACGCGCGAAATTCCTCTCATCGCTATAAAACGCATTCGCAAAATGTCTTTTCCACCGTCGCAAATCGCAATTTCCTATAACCGTAGACCGTCGCGGTTTAACCGTGCACTTGCGGTTATATTTCATTCAGCCCGATTTACCCTCTCCCCCCCCCCGCAACGTGTCCTTATTGCGTTATAGTATAATAAACGTAGTTTTCAGGACAATTATTCCTGGTTGAGTTACGCCGACATGCCGGGACATCACGAAGACGAGGAGGACGACTTTTGGCCAAACATCTCATCAGGTACACTATATTATATACTACAAATATTATATTGTATGTATTATAAATATTACAATAATATTTGGATTTTAAATTACCTATTGTCGTTTTTTTTTTTACTATTTTATTTATTTATATTTTATATCTCCGGTGACTAATCCGGAGGAAAATATCGATTGCCACATTATACGCTTATAATATTATGCGCGTACGATAATATTATTAATGCGCCTCGAGACGATGAAACGCGTTTGCGTTCAATTCCAGATAAACGTTATATTATTTTTTTTTTAGTCGCAAGAACGCGCGCGTTTATTTGTCTTACGGGCTTTTTTCATTTTTGCCGAATAAGCATGTTTTTCTCGTGCGTCGTGTACGAAAACAGAACTCCGAAGCACGTTCCGGAGCGATCGGTTGTGGACTTGTGGTCGACGTTTGACGTTTGAGACGACCCATAATGTTAATATATTATTTATAAACCAACACGATTAAAATCTGCAGAGATGTCATTTGACGCAGTTGGTAGTTAAATTATTGTTACGTTTGCCTCCCAATTTTTTTGACACGAATGATTGACCCGCGTCATTTCAAATAATTTCGCAGGAGTAAATCGTATTGTATACCCACATATATGTATATGATATGTTTTTTTTTTTTTTGTAATTTTTTAGCTTCACCTATAAAAGCCGTATTCATACGTAATAAATTAACACGCTCAGTCTCTCTGACTAAAAACTGAAATGACGTTTCTGAATTAGGTAATAAATTCGAATTTATTTATTATAAATACGATTTAAATTTTATCGGGTAGACCAAAAATACGGTACGATAAACGGTACGATTCGTGATCCTTATTATACATTTTTAAAAGTTTATCCAAGCGTATAAAATGTGTAATTAATAATAATAAAAAAAAAAAAAATGTTCACGAAAAATAATACGTACGCGTTCAAACGAAAGTAACGGTGTGGCGAATATTATAGAGGTAATTGAATCAAGGTTTCAACGCTCCCGTGATTGATATCGATATATTTTATTATGTTAAAAAACGCGTTAACTTTTACAAAAACGGCATATACGCGTTATGCAAATAACTTTTTTTTGAGAGAGAAAAATCGTTTTATCGAATTAAACGTTCTTTGTTTTTTAACTTTTTTTTTATCTCCTTTTGTTTTTTATATCACGCGTGTTTCAATAATCTATCTCGTATTTTTTTTCCTATACTTAATATACAATACCTATTTATAATTATTATTATCAATTTGAACGGTTGATAAGAAGTCGTATATTATTATAATATCGTACAAACTTATTCCATTTCTCACTCGGTTAGAAAATGGTAAAACGTGCGCGCGGCACCGTCGTCGTGTTGACGTGTTCGATAATCTCTCTGACGGCCAATGCGTTTTTGTCCGCGTTCGTGCGGTAATATTATGCGGACGGCAGATACGCACGCGACCGTCTTTGGTTTGTGCACGAGTTGATCAACTCTGTTAAAATAATATCAAGTTGACAAGTATAAATAAAAATAAAAAAAACAAAAACAAAATCAGTCATGACCTTATATATTATAATTATCTCATTATTGTTAAAATAATTCCACCGAGTTTTTGTTATTTTTAATAATAATAATAATAATAATATTATTATACGCAACGCGTTTCGTTTACGACCGCGTATTATTATAATATTATACGCGTGTGAATTTATAAATTTCGCATTTCTCCGTCAGTTCCGCGGTATAAATCCCGTGTGAGATTTTCAACGTTTTTCGATAAAAGCCCGTCTATATTATACGTTCTTATAACACGTACGAGTACAGTAATTGTTATTAATTCGTACGTATACCGCGCCGTAACCTCCTTACCAGTTACCGGTATACATCGCGGTAACGCCGTGATAACGATTGTCCGCTAAAATGTCCGTAATTATATTATATTTTATTGTCGTGCAAAGACGTTTTAATTTCCCGTGGTAAAAAGCGTATAATATATTGTTGTTGTTGTTATACTGAGAGAATTCGAGTGCCGATCCGTCGTCGAACCGACCGCGAGAAAAAATAATAATAGATAATAAAATGAGTTTGCGTTTATATTTTCTATAGACCGTAGTCGTCCGGCGTCTGGCGCCGTCGTAAAAAAAAAAATAAAATAAATAAATATAAAATGACCATAATATTACAAATATAATATAGGACGAGAAAAAATGTATCAGTCACGGCGATTTATTCACGGGCGTATTATACCGTTGTTGTCGTCGCGGTCCGAAATGTATTACCACCATTATAATGATGATGATAATAATAATAATATAATATGTATACAGAGCGAAAGGTATTATTAATATGGTGAACGGGCGATGAGTATAATATTCAGTAATAATAAACAGCACGATCGACGACGACCGCGGTATAATAAACATATTATAACATTATATTTTATACTCCTTGGGAAAACTTATGCTCGCGTATAGAAGCTACCTGTTGTGGTATACTCGTATAATAATGATATGCGCACACGATATCGGTGGTCTCGTCCGCGGGCGACAATATTATCATAATATTATGTTTATTTTATAATATAGAGATATCGGTAGGTCGGTTTTATTATTATTATTTTTTTTTTTTATGTCGTCAACGTTCGACCGGACCCCGGTCATCTCCTTGTCGTTCGCGTTCGAACCCCGGGGACGCATTCCGCGGCGCGTTTTCGACGACAGTTTTGGCTGTCCGAGAACAATACGAATTCCGGTACACCGACCATACGTATATATACACTTAACCATATACCTGTTTATTGTTATATGGTCGTGTAATGGCGTATAGTGCGTGTGACGTTCGTGTATTGTACTTATACTTATATCTATGTCTGCGTATATTTACGACGAACGCGTGTTTGTGACATTATCTATTCTTGTAACGTTCTCGTGGTTCTCCTCCGGTGCACGGCTTCTTTCACCGAAATATAACAACCACAATAATATAATATACGGTTTGTGTATGTTTATACATATACGTATATATATATATATATGTATTATTATTATTTGTGTGTCTGAGATACTTACGATTGCCGTGTACGCAAAATATGATGAAATCGTGGTATATAGTTGGAAACATCAACGTGGTATCTGGTTTTGTCGTTATATTCGACATATCTATGGCCGACGGTGTCGCGCGTATTTTCTAAAGAAGTATAAAGACACGGACTTGAAACGACATCCTTTCGTACCGATTAATATAATTTATAATATATATAGGTGACCTATATACCTAACATATATTACAATATAATAAAATGTAGTCGGTGACAATTTTTTATTTTTTATTATTATTATTATTATTATTCAGACCGATTACCCTCGGGTTATACGATCAAAAACAAATACGTATACGTAAATAATATGATATTATTACCGAGCGACGGCCATGATGTCCTCACAGCGTTTTGTTTTTACTTATAATAATAATACTCGTATACTTATTATCTCGCGGGACGCCCTTAGGACGTGGTACCTACCACACATACCATAATATGTATATATACATACCACGGGTGTGTGGAAAGCGTGAAATCAATTCATATATTATTATTATTGTACTTGAACGCATGCGTTTTATGTGCAGCGTATGCACAAACGGAATTGCGTTCCTTTTCCTATTGACGAATAATATTGAAATATATAATGTGCGCAGTGATTATAATTTAATCCGTGTGCATATTATTTGTTTTATTATAATTTTTATTGAATCGGACATATTTTTTTGCGAGTGTATAAATGATTATTCATATTTTTTTATCCGAAACGAAAACTCGATTGTACGACGGATAATCGAAGTGTCGCCATCGAGACTACTACAGGAGAGAAAGAGAGAGAGAGAGAGAGAGAGAGTGAGTGAGTGAGTGAGTGAATGAGTGAGAGAAAAGGGAACTTTTGAAATGTTAATCGTAAATTATTATTGTTATAAAATAAAAACCTGATGCCTCCGGACGAGAATAATAACAATGCCGTCCGTTGATTGAATAATTAATACGGAGCACAATCTCTTTGATTAGGATATTATTATAATATCTTTTCGTCGTAGAGATGAATAATAATAGTGTATAATATTTTTTTTTTCAACACAGAATTAATGACGTGAAACAAATTGTGTTTATTCATTTTTTGTATCATAATCTCGTTCGTTCGTTTCCGAGGAGACCTGTCTTGTATTAAAACATAATATATTATATATACGTATTGTAGACGCGTGTGATTACGCACGTGCTGCAGCAGTCTTTGGGAATCTCGGGCAGCTTTTATTAACTCGGGTATCGAGCGAAAGCGGTCATTATAGCTTCCGGTCTAATTAGTAGAAAAAAAAAAGATAAAATATTTGTTTTCTACAGAAATATATTAAAAAAGAAAAAAAAGAAGAAGCCAATTAACGAGCATTTTTCCGTTTTGTTCCGTCGATTTTATAATATTTATTTATTTCTACGTATATATACAATAATACACACACACACACACATATAAATATATATATATATATACAGGGCGATTTATTAAAAATATTAAACACTATGCACGTTAGTTCGATGTAGAGTTGATGTACATTTAATAAATCACCCTGTATATATTACCAGGTACTTATATATTAAATCAATAGTATATATAGGTATTATTACGTCGTCGCAATTTTTATATCACCGATATAGTGAATAATACACTTATTTTTTATTTTTTATTTTTCTATTATAATATCTACTTATGAGTAATACGGTTTTCGCTTTCTAAAACATACGAGTATACTCTAGTACTTATATGAATATAATAGATACGTACTCAATATTATTTAGTTAAAACAAACGAAATTACAAATTGCATTCCATTATTATATTATATAAACCCCTCTATACTACTTACTTAAACCTCGTGTAAATCGACACTTTTTTTTTTTTATCTCAAACTCTTGTGGGTGTGATTCGGTAAACTCGATAGCATGTTTGAAACGGTGTGTCAACAGAGATCGTAATTTATACGGAATTGTATAAAAAAAAATGATTTTTAAGGTATTTTATTGTTATTTGTTCGACGCGTGTGTGTGTGTGTGTCACCGAAATCGATAATTCATTTAATACGTTGACTCATTTTTTGTTAACGACGGTTTGGTATTACATTTTTATAAAATAATAATACGTATATTACGTTATACGTTTTTTCAACGAGACGCACGCGTGTTGTTTCGCCATTTTATTTGCGCGGGGACGGTTTTTTTCTGCTGTTATCTGCGTCACACCACGCGAGGAGAAATTTAATATTTTAATTGTGCAATACCGTTAGTCGATCCAGAGATCACCTCGCGGTTTCGTGATGATTAGAATAAACAGAAAAAAAAAAATCTCGACAATCACCATCATCTCGCGACACCATTAACCACGCTGTTAAAACGAACCGATCGTGATTTATCAGCGACGTGTTTTATAATATTACAATAGTATTAACACGCGGTAATAAACACTGATAATATACGTAAAATATTATTCGCGATTTATTCTTCGTATATGCATACGCTTCGTTTATTGTATATTGTTCGCTCCCGTTCAAACCGATTTGTGTGATACTGTTGGAACGGAAATAATAATAATAATAATTAATAATTATTATTATTCGCCACGATAATATCGGACTGTTATGTGTTATCGTGTTGTAGATATATTATTATTATTGTAACGAGTAACACGCGGTACGGCCGGTATACTGGAGCGTATGTAACCGCGGTTACCGCGGTCAATTCTCGTCTTCCCGATCGATCGGCAAAAACCCATTATTAGAGTGTGTTGCGTATATTATTATATTTTATGCTGCTCGTTAATATATTATAAGTATAACACTCGATATACTGTGTATAAATAAATAGTAGGTATACCGCGTTATTACTGTTAATAAATGTAATATATTATAATATTATATAGCGGTTATGAAAATTCGCGGTCGATCGTGTGGAAACGAAACCGCATACATTATAATATGTATAATATAACTTATTGTAAATATTAAAATAATACTAGGTTTAATAATATAACATTGTAACGGTCTACAATTTATTCGCCACGTTTTCGCAACGAGTATTTTGTCGTCGAAGCGGTTGGCCGACCGACCGGATAGACGGTCACAGTCCGGTCAGGTCGAGAGCTTTATCTGGATTGTTAATCTTTTGCGCGTGTTTCGTGAAAGAAATCACGACGTGCGCGTGGTTCTTCTTCGTTTCGTTTTAATAATATTATTATTTTGTAAATGGATGCGAGAATACACGCGCGTGGTCAGAATATATACCTATATAATAATGATTTCGTGAAAAATCTTCTAAAACAATTAAAATATATTTGGACGTCGCGCGTGTAACCTCGACGTAGGTATATGGTATACCTAATATTATTATTATTATACCACTTATACCGCGTTACTATATTTTTTATAATATAAATGCATGCGTGGATATTATAATATTATGTACAACGTGAAAAGCGGAACTATTAAAATATCGCCACGCGACGATCCATATGGGAAAACGACCGTGTTTAAGATATCCGACCCGTGTAAAATAATATTATCTTTACGTTACAATGCTCGTATTATATTATGCACGCGACGAGCGTATACGATTACACGTTAATATATACCGAACGATCTTTCGCATGAGTTTAATACGCCGAATCCCGAGTAAATACGAAACGCACAATAATATTACACGTCAAAACGTCATAATATAATTTTATTTTACCGTATGTTATAAAGTGTTCAATAAATAATTAATTATAATATTAATAGCCGCGACGGTATCGTATATATTATATAAGATAATTCAAAACTCAGGTATGCGTATCGGTTTTTGTCGTATATTTTTTGCACGGATAATAAAGTAATGGATATTATGCTATCCATAATATACCGATACTATGTGAGGTGTAGTGTTCCGAAAGGGACAATTATTGTAGGGGTCAGGGGAGAAAAACTAAGGCGATTTATCATAATTTATAACATTTTATATATTGATAAGAAATCCTTTTCTATTAATGATTGTTGGCAACGTCCTGCATTTTTGTGTCATGAAAATTATCATGTTTTAAAGAATAATATGGAAGAAAACTCTCCTCAGTTTTCAATATTAGTTCAAGAACATTGATAAGGTATAAGGCTTATCCATTACTTTATTATCTATGATTTGTTGTCCGCCCCGCGGTTGGTCACAAAAAGTCACAACCACCTGATGTGTGAGATTGTCACGCGTTGTTCGAGACTTACGGAGTGATCGTTATAATGTTTTTTTTTCGCTGGAATCGTTTTTATAATATTCTGATCGTCCTGTATGTGTATGTACGCGCGTTTGTATACGTTATAAACTCAAAACGTTAGAATAATAATAATAATAATAATAATAATAATAATAATAATAATATGATAACGACTGCGTATACGGTGATAATTATTATTATGCATAATCGTGTAAACACTTCGGAATCGGCTTTTTTTTTTTGTACCTGGCGGCGTCCCGTCCGCAATCTGTGCGCGCGAACAGTATATTATAATAATATTATCTGAAGAAACGTGCGCGCGGAGAAAAGCTTGAAATTAATATCGTCGTCGAGCGCGTTTGAAACGCGAGAATTATGACGACCGATGGCGGCGGATAAGAATATTATTATAATAATATAAGACGATATAGTGTCGTCTATACGAGTACTATTATAATATTATTATGGTCTTTCGTGTTTTATGTCGGAACGTTCATCTTTGACGTCGCCGACCCGATTAAAAGTCTGTCGACACCGATACGAAACGCAAATACATTATCGTTAAATGATGGTATACCACGGTACAAGACTTGACGGTATTATATCTCGTGGTTGAAAAGATATACGCAGATTATTGCGCGTAATATTATTATAATATTATATTATAGAGAAAACAAAAATGGCGGCGCCAGGGACAATATTATATGATGTAAAAATATTAACACGTTTCGTAAAGGAAGAATATTATACACGTGGTTATTTTTTTCGAAATCAGTTTGTAAAATATGAATTACAATAAATCTGTGGCGCATGAATCGCGTGGTCTCGTCGCGACATTTTTAACATTTTTTTATAACGTGTTGTAATAATAATTAGATTATTCGTCTTTTCCTCCTGTAAGTTGAACAAGTTGTCGAGGCTTGCGACTGCTCTGGCGTGTATAATTTTAACGTTTTGTAAACGAATTTATCGGAATTTATTATTATAACGGGAGAAAACGAAATCTTCTCGTTTATATTATTATTATTGTTGTGTTGTTAAATAAATACGCAAACGCTTTATTAAACGTATCAATTTATACGCGATTCGCGTGTTGTTTTAAATCTCGCGCGCAAATATAATAATAATAATAATAATAATAATAATAATAATAATAATAATAAT
>JAIUCT010000010.1:12905872-12928366 GCA_021307375.1 Tetraneura akinire
ATAATAATAATAATAATAATAATAATAATAATAATAATAATAATAATACGTATATACAAAACGTGTCGTGTAACGTGGCGAGAATTATTATTGTCTCCGTTCTCTTTAGTTTTTCGGATGTTTATTATAATATACGTATAATATATTATTATAACATCGTTCTAATTATGTAACGAACACGGTAGTGTTTTTTTTTCGCCCGTTTTTTATACTCGTTCAAATTCGTATCTTCGTTTTCGTCGGTATATTATAATAATTCTCGCAATTATTAAAATAACATCGCGTATATTATGTACTATAACACGGTATACCTATAACCCAACTTACCTATATATATAGGTATATTATGGTTACGTTCTTATACCGCCGTTTATTGTTATCAAAAACTATATACATATATACGTATTATATTACGTATATTATTAATTATTATACGAGTTGTGTGCCACGCTATTATTGTGCGCCGAGCGACGCTAACGCGGCGTTTACGTGAATAATCGCAATAGTGTTTTATTATTTTCTTCGTCCGTCCCGCGCGCTCGACTCGCGTGTACGCGTACGAGCAACGGCAAGTGCCATGGGAACCGTTTGTACAGAAATTTCTGTCTGTATTAAAATATAAAACGACGGTATTATTATATTATGATAGAGAACACTTTGTTATGATTTAAAACACGCTGGGGGAAGAAAAATAAAATGTGTATTATATTATTATTATTATTATTATTATTATTATATACGTGTATATGAGTACGCCGCCGCCGCGCCGTACCAGAATATACGTATAATAATATTCCGAGCAAAAACCAATTTTCACCGTCCTTTTTTTTTTTTTTTTTTTAATGTCGCGCGCGTATTTATAGGTTAGGTTATTATACGTCGGGCGGCCACCGCGCGCAAATAGTATACAGGGTGGTAAGAAACGAGCATAATAATATATACATACATTTATAATATACTCATTTACGAAAAACCCAATAATACGTTATAATGGAATTATATGTTTTTTCGTTCGGTATATATAACGATATTTTATACAGCGACAAAACGGTCCATCACTCTGTATACTCGTCAGAGTAATATTCGCATCGGCGAATCTTTTTCTTTCGGACCAAATATCAGCCCTCCCATCGTGCGAGTCTTAGGGATGGTAAGAATGCGACAACGATAATATATTATTTAGTCTGACGGTAAATTCTCCGAAAAAGAAACCACTGATATAATAACAATAATAATATTGATGGCGATGACGATACGTCCACACGAACGAATAACACTGCACACCTCGTGTTATTATACATATTATACTCGTATAATATAATATATTATTATATTATAACAAGGAGCAGTATTATATTTATTATAGCCCCGTATTTATGTTTAATATACCTGGGTATAAAACACGTTTTTGTGTGTCGTCGGTTCATAGCAAACCTCCTTGGTTTTCATATAGGTATATAAAGACATGGGTACTATACGACGTATAAATTATCCATCCAACGAGAAGTTTCGGCCGATCATTATACGAATTATTTCATAATACGAGTATAATAATAATTCGGGCGTTGATTCTCGACTTGACGACCGAGACTAACCGCGCGTGTACAGCGGTCATCTTCCCCTGTCGCGTCCTCCCGCAGTCCAAAGACTGTGTACGATTGTTGCCCGCGAGCGCGACGAGGCGCTTCTGACGGGCTACCGCGCGCACGACTCGTTGTTCAGTCGTCGACGACCAGTACGCCCACGGAAATAATAACGATATTATAAAAATAATTTCTTCTCAGTCATAATAATAATACACGTGTGCGCTCGGTAAATCGTCTCTGGTACACGATGATAATAATTATAGGCCCATTTTTTATACCATGGTTACAAACTAATAACAGATCGAAGAGCGGAGACGAAAGAAAAATTATCGCGTGCGTCCCTCGCGCGTATCACAACTCAAAAGAGTATAATAACTGAGAGAATAACGTTTCTTCGGTCCGGACCGATACGAGTGAGAAACCAGGTTCTCACGAAAAATCATCATCTCGGTTCAATGTTTTTCCGTCGATACGTCGTAATGTCATTTTCTGTATGGAAGAAACAGAATACCTATACATTTTTCGTATATCGTTTTATTGCATTGTTGTCGTTTCAACGATCATCATTATGTCGGCGGCGCGATATCGAACCGACTAAATGTATGCCGTTTATAGTCGCAAACGGACACGAAATATGCCTGCAAAAAATTCTGTATGGAATACTTACCGCGGTATAATACCGCAGCGCAGACCGAAAACCGCGTGTCCTTCGAGTGTCACCACATGAATCGTTCGCGGTAGCAGTAGTCGGTAACTGCTGCCGTCGAAATTCCTACGTTCTTTATAATAATAAATTCTTCGCGATCAGACTACTTCCCATCACCGCGTTATGTCTTTGTGCGTCGTGTATATACGGGGAGTGCGTTCGGAATGTAGAAAAACAAAAAATATAATTAACGGAAACGACACGAAATATCGCGATCGCTCTGTAAACCACCGCACGCGATAAATATTTACTTTTCGAAATTATTTTCCATCGTCTTTGTCGCGATTTTGATTGACCGTTTTGCGGTCTTTAAATACGTCTTTGTTATACATTTCGGTATATAATATACATAATATTATACACACGTATTATAACGCGATTGAGACGTACCTACTGTGTAATATTACAGAAACACGTCCAAAATGGCGTTTCCGTTTGCGAATGTATATAGCTTAAAAACGATCGTTCAAAATGATATTTGCAACTACCGGACTTGAAGTGTCCATCAACGTTACATAAAATATAATATATATATTATATAATAATAATACACTGTCAAAACGAGGTTTGAGTAATGACCACGAAATATATTATATTCTTTTGTCCGCGGTGTTAATACTCGAGGCCGCGAGTTATATCGTATTATAATATTGTCACGAAACTAAGTATTTATATACTGTAGTTTTCGTTTTAAATTGCACGTTTGAATAATGTTAATGCGCCCAAACGTTTTTTTTTTCCCCCCATTTTCCTCCGGTTATAATAATATAACATAATACGATGGACATAAATCAAGCGTTTGCGATAACAGTGTAACGTGTGGAATTTTGTGGAAATTGTTTAATCTTTTGCTTTTCTTTCTTACTCGTGCGTCGACGTGTTCGTTGTAGTAAAAGCGTGTACGGCTACTTATTTTTTTTTCTTTCCGTTTGTCACGAAATATTATATTATTCGACATTAATAAGTGTATATAATATGAAAAAAGAACGAAACGCACAATAAAAAGTTATAAAAATATTACAAAAAAATAGCGCACCGTTTGTAATGCGCGCTGACAAGTTATATACGTCGTTTCTTATAGCTACGGGTTTCTATTTCGAGACGTACGTTCGTATTGATTTATGAATGAAACCGCGTACATTCCATAACTCTATTATATATTATTATAGATAAATATAATAATGTGTATACGCGTTTTCGGCGTACCTATTTATTTTTTATCTATTCCGCACACGCGTTCGCGCTTACCTGCGTCGATTTATACACATTATATTATATCATAAGATATAACAATCGGCACGACGTCGATAAAACTATTACCGAAAAACACGACCAGTTACCAGTTATAATATATTAATATATCTGTTATCCCTCCCCCCGGCACTATACGACGTCCATTATATACTATAATCGTCATGATTTTGAAACCCCTCTATAGAAAACCCTGTTTTTCTGAAGCTTATAGACTCGAGTTGCAAACTTCCAATTTATATATATATATATATATAGTTACGAATTGGTTGTTAACCGCTGAAACCTGCAATATTTTTGATAAAGGATACCAATATCATAATATAATATCTACAACATTGTGGTAATAAGTACTCGAGAACATGGCGTTTTCAAGGGTATAATAATTATTATTCGTCACTATATTATATTATATGATGCGGTTTGTAAACGACGTGACTTCATTAATTATCGTCCTGCAGCGTACTTAAATGAAGTATCCCAGTGTAACTGAAGCTAATATATATATACATACGTGTACGCGAACGTTTACCAGACAAATATTATACGTATACAATATGTAAGGACGAATATTATTATAATGTATGTTATGTTTTTAGTTATTAATGCGTGTGTTACCACGGTACGTATACCACCATCATAATATAATAATAATAATATTAATAATAATAGGTATACGAGTTTTCCATCGCGTATTATATATACGAAACTTTTAACGCGAAAGAGTGGAATTTTCTCGAAAAGTGAAAACTTTTGAATCGCGCGGATAAACCCCGCGCGACAGCGACCGCGACCGCGTTCAACCCGCGGAGCTCGCATATACATAATATTATTTTAATATGAAATACATTTTCGTCTCTTGTTATTTCGTCGTTAAAAATATTTCCGTACGGTTATTATTATTCGTTACGCTTTTATACACTTTTACGTGTATATTATAATAATTTGTTGCGCAAGACGGTCATTTATTATTCCGTTTGTGCCAGAACAACGGGAGTTTTCAGATTTTCAAAATGCATTTCGCGCCACCCGTTTAAAAAGAAAAACGCGTAATTCATTGTTACCATTATGTGCGTGCGTGCGTCCGACCGAATGCAAATGGGGGCATCTTCGCGTTTCCCTGAGTCTTGTAATGCACATTTATTTCCACGTGTCTGAACACACGTCTTCATTAGCGTATTTCCCCCCCCCCCCCGAGCGTACGATGGAAGTATATAGCATTTATTTATATACAGCGTGCTCGAAAAGAACAGAACTCGTGCGCTCGTGAGTTCATCCCCTGCAGCGACGAGCTCGTTGCCATTTGGACTTTTCGACCATCATTGCAGTGCACAATCAGTAACACGCTCGATGAACGTGAACATTTATACGCGTATATACGTGTGTGAAAAGTCAGAAATGTCAACTGTAATGCTCCGTATTTATCAACACACCCTGTACATATGTATATAATATGCGGTCGAGCGTATAGCTCATACACATAATAATCGTATACTTATACAATATACAGTACATACGACCCTTTTACATTGCAAAAATCTTTATATATATAATACACATATTATTTATATTATACAAGTGCTTTGGCTAATCCAAAGAGCATACACATTATTCTTTTCGTGGAAACATATATATATTTTATATAAAATATAATATTATATTGTGTACTTCGTCGCTGGAATGGTGTCGAGTGTACAGGTAGACCCCGTTCAGTGATCTGCGAGAATATCGTGCTTGTGACGAGTCTTTTGAATCTTCGCGGCTTAACAATGGACGTTTGGACACAATATATATATAATATATAATATTGTATTATATTATTGATAATTTTAACTCGACCAGTTTTTTTTCGTATATCGTCGACGACGATGACTATAGTTACGTAATATGGCAGTTATATATATATTCCTCGGGCCGAAATTAATTTATATGTTATAATATGCTATATAATATATATATAATATCTTTGACGCATATAATTTATATTATCTTTGTATATCTACACACACACTTATATATAATATATAATATCAAGTGTATACTTGTATAATACGATGGCTGATTATACTTATATATATATATATAGATAATAGATTGCAGTGTGATGCCTATGAAAAATTATTCGCTCTGATTTATCCGCGCTGTCGGAGACGTTATAATATTATATTTATACCTAAACTGAATTTGGTCTGTATTGCAGTGTGACGGGGAGACGCGTGAAAATAACACGTTGTCCGTCAGATCTAAAGTATAATCTATATATTATATACCTATATAGTTTTATATTATTTATTAGGTATATGTAGTGTACAGCCTCGGGGACCTCGGTATGGTGTGCGCACGTATACGTATATATAATACGAGTATATATATATATATATAGACCAGAAGATAAAATTAACTCGCGTTTCACAAAAGGAATATATACTTATAGTCGTATGTATGTATAGGTGTTACTCGGTACGTGTGTGTAATGTGTATTATTTCTTTCTAAATGACTACCTGCAACATAGAGTGAAGCTATACGTATGGAAGAAAAAATGTGGATGACCATGAAACTTCTTGGTGCGCGAAGGGTGATTGTGTGCGTGCGTGTGTGCTCGGCGATGTGCGACCCCGAAGGGTTGCGCCCGACTGTCTGGGAGGATAGAAAAAGAAAAAGAGAAAGAGAGAGAGAGAGAGAGAGAGAAAGAGAGAAAGAGAGAAAGAGAAAAAGAAAAATAAAGAACCCTGGAGCAAGCAATAACTCTTTGTCACGGCGTGTTATTCCCAAATGATTTCCAAACACGGCGACGGTGCGCATTAAGTATTATTTTTTATATTTGTGACGAGAATGAGATTTCAATTCCTGTTTGGCTTTTTTTTTTTTGTTCTCTCGTTTTTTATCGTTTCGATTTTTTTTTTTCGTCTACTGATAGATTAACCGCGCAAACCACTGTTGTATTGTCTTCCTCCTCTCCATAAATAATTACTACGACGATATTTTCGTATCGTTATTACATGGTTCTTAAGAGTTTTTACGTAGAAGCGTATAACACTGTACTATATACCAATCATTTTAAATCAGATTCCTGAAGTAATTATACGCGTAATTAATAATAATAATGACACTATATAAATATATACGTAATATTACGAGTATAATATTGCGGTATACCTGTATAACGTAAAAGACTTCAGGATAACGACGGTGTAGTAGTCTTTTCCGAGAAGGAAATTAATTTCTGGCAAAAGCAATTATCATACTGTAATGTATACCATCGTAATATAATTATAATATATAAATATATATTATATAGTATTGTGAATATTAATTTAATAACAATCGATTTTAACGCTATATAGCGATATTCGAAAGTTACGGTTATACATAGCTATTTCGTATAAATAAAACCTTTTGTAAATTATTTTTGAAATATTACAATTATTAATAGGTATATTATATTTTTACGTTTATTAATGTATGCGTAAATAATAAATAATAAAAATGTATAATTAATTATAATAATTATTCATCGACATCACGTTTTCGTAATTTTGCACAATCGATAAAACGAACGTTTTTTGCCTGCCTACTTCGTAATAATATGTATAATATGTTAATTTATTAATGATATTGTTTTTTTTTTTTTAAAAAAAAAAAAAAGAAGTAAAAGAAAACATGCCTTATCGTATTTCAAAATGGATGATTTAGTTTTAGTTCAATTACGTTTACTTATATGTTATTGTATAATATATATACGATAGAAATAAAAATATAAATAACGTATACTTAGTATAGTATTATATTGTAATATTTTCGTACAGTCTAAAGTAATATATATTATATAGATATTAGCGAGTCGCGTAGTACTAACGTCGTATTTTTTAATCGCCCGAATTGGATTAAATCACGTATAATATTATACATGTATGTAATGTATATATATATCATGTCAACGTGTCATAATAAATTCTTAACACGTATAGTTTCAACTGATACGTGCGTCATATTATAATGTCCGAACGATGCCTAAGTATACGATATAATATATATTATATTATAATAGAAAAATATAATAATAAAAACTATAAATTATATAATAAAATCCGTTTGAAATTTTTTGCTCTGAACAAGTATTAAATACATTGTGTTATATGATTTAATAATTTTATATTAATAACGTAAATTTTCATTGTGCATATACATTTTGTTAACGATATAACAAAGTAAAAAAGTAAAAAAGTAATATAAGTACTCGGAGTTTAAAAAAAGAAAAAAAATTTATATTATACATATATAAATGCAATATATATTATAACTGACCTATATTACTTAGCTTATATCCAACGTTATTATAATTTTCTTTTCCGAGAGGAATATAATATATAAAAATTATATACATTTTCGTGTATAGTAGTATTAAATTCTATATAGGTAAATTATTATTATGTATAGAGTCTATAATTTAGATAAAACACGTTTTTAATTATATTTCGAAAAAACGTTTATTCTAGGAAAAAAATCATTTTTTATAGACTCGCGTATTTTAAACCGAGAGACGTTTTTTATGAAAAAAAACATTATTAAAAAACATTAATCCGATAAAAAAATACGTAAATACAAAATTCATTCCTCGTATCGTTACTCGGAAGAAATAGTTGTATTAGTTATAAATTAATAGCACGTATTATAATATAATATTATTGTTTCGTTTTATATTTCGTGGGTATAATATCGTATAGTAATAATTGACTAACGAACTAGTCATCAAATTCCGAAATAATAATAATAATATAATATATATATATATAAATTTAAACATTTCTCGTATCGCGTCATTTCATAAAATTACGTTTTGAAAAATTTGAAACTATAAGAAACTAAGAATATTTTTTTTATATAATATTACTTTCGTTGTAACGTTTTAAAGCGTCCGACACGATATATTAAAATAATTGTTATTGTCCATATATAATTTATCGCACTAGATCATAGGTTCCCAACCTATTTGGTCTGCGGACCACTAGTGGTCCGCGAGCCATACTTACAAAATGTAAAAATATTTTTTTTAACTTTAATAAAAAAAAAAAAAAGATCAATTATAAGCATTATTAAAAGCCTGTTGTTAAGAGTTCCATTGTTATTTATTCATTCACGAATTCATTCATAATCAAAATTCTAAAATAATATGTGAAAAAAAAATTATTCTTACATTTATAAGATAAATATAAGGTATAAAATTGAGGTGATCCGTAGTACCAAAAAGGTTGGAAACCACTGCACTAGATTAATATTATTTTATTACATTACGGTTTATATTATTATATCGATTAGACCTTAGACGACATTAAGCACGCTGTTTTCGAATGGCTTCTTGCAGTAGGTTTCTATACGTATTTATAATAATTCTTTTCGATAGACGAAATATTAATAGTAATAATAATAATAATAATAATAATTTTCAAAGGTCAACAAAAGCCAATAGCGAAACGATAATGCCCACTTTTTTACACCTATATATTTGCTAGCTATACAACGTTTACACGCGTAAATTAATAATTATAATAATTTCATTCGCGCATATCGTCCCGAGTCGAATAATATAATAATAATATATTGTACGAACGAATTATGAGCAACACCAGTGATTTGTGTTTTAAAATAATATGATTATATTACATAACGTATTGTTCGTATATTATATAGAGATACGAACGTAACGAATCGCGTAAATCACATATAATAATAATATTACAACGGATTTTTTCGCCGAGTAAAATACAATAATATCATTTAATGTAGTGTCCGCAATGCGATTAATCCGAAACGATATAAATTTGCGCGTCCGTCCGTTTTTTTATTTTTATTTATTAATTTTTTATAACGTTTAGGTTAGGTCAAGTCTCTTGCGTTCTTCGTATCTGCTTCTTCTTGAAAGCCAGCTGCAATTTGAACGTATGAAAAAAAAAAAGAAATTGATCTCTCGACTTTGAACCTTGTCGCTTCTATCCACCATAAAGCCTGTAATTTTTTTGTCAAAACAAACGTCCGGAATGACCTTCGTTAGGTATAATACGTAATAATACATAATGATATGTACTCTTATAGGTATTTATTTATATCCGGCCGCGCGTATAATATGTAAAAGAGAAAAGCTTTTAGTAAATTGTTGTTCGGTATATAATAATAGGTTAGATTTATAACCGCGGTATCGGTATCGAGAGGGATTTAAAACCGGTATATACCTATACACGTTATATGTATAATGATATCGTGCTGGTTATTGTGCGCGTGCGACGACATACGTTACGTAGTATTATTATAAATTATTGCAATTAATACTTTTGCCGTTCACGTAAACAATAATTAGCTAACCCGTGCAATGGACGTGATTGGAATGCGGTGTGCAAACGAGTTATTTACATTTTGCATTATGTCGCGTATAGACTCGTATATTATCATAATATAATATAATATATTATAGTTGTAAATTATTATCGATCTATTAATCGTATACGCGTGTAATACGGAATGATTGAAAATTCGGATTTACGAAAAACGATGTGGTCGCGGGAGCGCAATATTGTATTATTTCATTTTTTCCCATCCGATTTAACAAACACTATAATATGTTATAATATGTCCACATAATATTATATAGGTGCCTTATCATACGAAAACTTCGCGCGATTTATTAGATTACAGTCATACGTATATATACAGGTAAAAGTAAAATACGTCATACTTCGGATGGTTTCTAGAGGTTTCTAGCATACCAGGTAACTGGATCGTCGTCGTTCGGTCGATGGGGTCCGGGTGGAATGAAAAAAAAAATAAAAAATAGTCAAAGTCGAAGAAGTATTTTCGGCCATGTTACACTCTTCGTTGACTGGATAAGATCGAATTTCTGACGTACACATTTTTCTCCCCTTTCGTGTCTGTTGTACATGACCACTAAAATCATATTTCATCGTTATATTCATTATTCATAATACGTATTTAATAGGAATACCGCAGCATCGTTCTGACGTTTCTAAGTTTTTTTTTCCATACAGGCTTATAATATCTTCAAATAAAATTAATAATAATAATCATGCGACCATTAAAAAAAAAAATCAACGGGTTCAATCATATATATATATTATACCGTATGTAATGATATGATTTTAGAACGGCAACGCATAATGCGCGTTTATTACCCATCATAGTATAAAACATATACCATATAACATATACCGTATACCTACCGCATATTAGTTCTTGTCGAGGTTCTTGTCGTCGTGTCGAATCGGACGTCGGACGAACAGACTGTTTTTATGACGTGAGATGGTTGTATAAATACCTGATAAGACCTATATAATATTATTATTGTAAGTATAATGTGTATGATGAATAATCGTCCGCGGTCAAACCCGCGAGATTATTGCGTTCTCGTATATCTCGGGAAATCGCCCATCAAAGTTATAAAAACATGCGTTCAAACTTCAAAGTCTATCATCTGCTATATTTTTCGAAATTATTATATTTATGTATTGCTCGGGACGATAATATTTTTCGTTTTCCGGCCAATATAAATTACACGAGAAATATCAAAAGACAGAAATATTCTTTTCATTTTATATAGCAAATGACGCCGCCATCACGTTCTGAAACACTACCCCGGTATCAATTCGCCCTCTCCGTCCATGTTATCATCCTCTCGAGCGGAAAGAGTTTATTATGTGCACCCGTTGTAATTTATGTTGATAAGAAAAACAAAACGCAGGTAATATTTCTACCGATGACGTCGAGATTGTGTGTATAATATTTAGACGGCGCGGTTGCCTATTTTTATATTATTATTCTCCTCCCCTTCGAAAACTTTTCACCGACGGAATTGATTACCGCGCGCGTATAGCCGCGCTATACTGATATAATTCCGCCATCGCGCGGGACAATTTTCATCTTTTATAATATTTACGAACGAATGAATAATATGATTTCGGAAGTTAATCCGCGAACCGAGCAATATATATATAAAAAAAAAACTTGATGTAAATTCCAAATTTTTATCGTCCGTAAAATATTTTGTTTACTTTACGCGCGTATTCCGCACTCGAACGTGTCATATTCAAAGTTCGTGTGTTATTGGTTATTTTTAATGTTATTTCCAGTATACGCATCCGACGTATCACTGTATAATAAATGTACGAAATTTAATGTTAAAAATACTGCTTATTCCAAATTCTAGAAATTATTTGAATATTTTTATTATTATATTTGTAAATTATCATATTTTATGTATTCGTATATAATATATAGGTACTTATATGTTATATATGATAATAAAACAAAAAAACTGATTAAAATTAGTAGACATAATATATTTGCATAAAATGTAAATTGAGTTAGGTACATAATTTTATGTAATTTAAAAATTCGTTTAATTTTAATAAGATTAAAAATTGTATATAATTATTGTTAATTAGCATATTATATAACGGGTCTATACCCATAGGGCCATAGGTATATAATAATATATGTAGGTACTATGTAATTTTCATAAAATCGAGATGTTTTATTTTAGTAAAAATAATAATGGTTATAACCACTTTACGAAAAAAAAAGAGAGAATTTGATTTTACGATTTTATTGAATTATTTATTATATTTTTATGCGTTTTGATGTTTTATTAAAAAATAAATAAATTACAGTTTTTAAAGTCCTGGTGATTTTTTAAATTTTTTATACCAGCTGCAACATTTAAAATATTATGTACATTTCTCTATAAACGAGAAAATCGTATATTTTTATATAAATATATATGTATACACACCTAAGTATAACAATTTAAACTGTTTGGGCACACTGGATTGTAAAATATTTCGACATAATATACTATATACAAAGGAAAACCAGTACAGGCCATAAATAAAACGTTATACTTATAATATTATTACGTTGTTTCTTGAAAAATTCTGACAATAGGATCACACCCAATAACGAGTCTGCAGCCATCGACCTTTTTTTTCTTCTTTTTTTAAATATAATAATACTTGGAGAAAGACACGTATCCGCGGTTTTCGTCGGTGTCGGTCGTATCGAAATCTGGGGTGTCGCCAGTCGCTCGTTATTATGTCATCACGATTATGATCAGGGTTAAAATTTAATATCATTGACGTCGCGCGATGACATTTATGTATTGTCTTTGTACGTTTTACAAAATACATACAATACACCTATAATATATTATGATATGACCTATAAATGTGTCGAATCCCGACGGCTAAAAGGGAGAAATTTAACCTAAAAAAAAAAAAAAAAAAAGACCTTCCAGCTAATATAATATTTACTTCTTTTTCGGCATTGTACATTTGTACATATAATAATAATATAATATCCACGCAGGAATCAAAACGTATAAACTACGTGTTTATTATTTTGACGATATTGAAACAAAATTTTGTTTTTTAAACAAAATGTTAGATTGATTTAAAAAAAAAAACCCCCCCGTTTCTATCGTTCGTCGGAAATAATTCTACTCGTCCGGGCGATTTTTTTGATTTCTTTCTGTGACGGAAGTATTTATACCTTCCTATATATATTAGAAAATTGCTACGTTTGTTTTCTCTTCCTCTATATACTAAATAAAACGTCCGCTCGTTATTTTTCCCCACCAAAAAACGTTTTGAAGAAATAACAGTATTTTTAGTCATCCGGCAAAAACGAATTTTTATTTTCACGGGAGGTTGTAATAATAATATATTTTTATATCGATTATTATTCGTAAACATGTTATTAATAATTAAATTATTATGTAACGATCGATCGAAATGCGAACGCGGAATAAAATAGCAGCGCCAATAATATTATGTTTGTGACGATAAACACAACTAGAATCTACTATACGAAAAAAAAAAAAATGTTATTTTTATTTAGCTAATCGGTATTTTATCATTTTTATACCGTTCTTTTCGTATCACTAATTAATTGTTATAGTTTTATTTTTCTACGTACAAAATTAGTTTAATGGTATTTTTTTATTATACGTTTTATATTTAATATACGCTGCGAGAACTTTTTTTTGTTCCTTTATTTTTTTTTTTTATTATTATTATTTAAAGCGATTAAACAATGATATACCTTTTTTACATTTTATATATTATATTTGTAAGATTATATTCGTGCGTATTTGTAAAAAAAAAAAAATAATAAAAAGTCTGTTCGATATAATTTGTTTTTCAACAGTTGGTCGTTTAAAAATGGTCGTGCGTTTGGTTTTTATATCGTCCCGTTTCACGAGAATCGTTTTCATTATATATTAATATATTACACATCATATACCCGCGTTAATTTTTATGTTTTTTTATTCGCCGGTCGAAATAATATTACGATTTTTATTCCAAGCTCGTTCAGTTTATATACCTATATACCTAGGTATATAGGTATATACCGCAACACAGGTGACCGGTTAGATTTTATACACAATACATATTAGGTATATAGTATTATTATATATATAGACCTTTACATATTATATTAGACGTTATTAAATTAAATTATATAGCTTATATATATATAACCCCTCTCGGACGACATTTAACGACCTAAGGTTGCTTGTAAGTATATATATATATAAACAGTATTATAGCGTATACAGCGATATAATAATATTATACACCTAAGTATAAAATCGTATACAGGTATGTATATTTGATTGTTCCACGCGCGTGTATTATAACGTAGGCAATTAAACGCGATATCCGGACAAAACTTTGGTCGACTCCTCGACTCGCCCGCGGTATACGCGTATACAATATTATACTTATAACAATATACGTAATTAAGGGAGCACCGCGTATTATCGCATTATTTTAGCCTTTAAGTAAAGTAATAGTATACCTAACACTAAGGTTAGGTCGCATTATAATATATAACGCGTAGGAAATCGGCGAAATCTGCGCGCCGGGTCGTAAATTATATTATAATAATGTTAATAATATTATGCATAGGTAATATTATCGTCGTCGCCACTCAGTATTATATTATAATCCAGTAATATAATTGTGAATCGTTATATATGTGTACGAGCTGTGTAATGATTGAATTCGAGACGTACCTATATGTATATAACATTATGAATCGAGTTCGCGTATAAGGACCACTCGACGACGATGTTTTATGTTTGTATACGATAATAATTATTGTAATACAATAATATTGTACGCGCGGATGGAACGGACGATATTATAATAATATAATATTAAATTAATAATAAAATATAATATTATACGATGACTGCATGTATTATATAATACGCTCGAGTCGTCGTTTATCGCTGGAGGGTATTATGCACATATTATAATACGCGTGAAAGTCGAAGCTTGTCACGTTCCCGTTTTAACCCTCGTCTCAAAAATGCAAATATACGCGTGCGTACATAAAATATAATTATTATACTCTTATCACGTGACGTTATATTATATTTCATCTCTAAATTATAGCCGACTGTCTCTTTGTCTCGCGAACGAATTATTGTAAAAAACGAATATATACCGTATACGAGTTCAGATTCAATATATTGCTGTTGGTTGCGCGCACACGCGTTTTGGCCAAAGAGTATAATATTTTATACGTATCTATGTGTACTTGGTATGTGCGGTATAAGCCGGTCGCTATACGGTTAGGTTATGTACATATATATAATATAAAATGTGTCTGCGTGTCTGTGTGTTGGTATACTCGCGTTTCTCACGAATACGTTTTGACGTGTGCCCTCTTCTCACCCCTGTCCTGTACGAGACTCTCGTTGACCGCTGTACGTCCGACAGCGAAAAAAAAACACAATAAATTTCAAACGCGTTATATATATGTACGTATTTATACGTAGATGGGTATACGCGGAAACTAGTCCGGAGCGCGTTTCTTGGTATCTTGTGCACCGGACGTCGTTGGTATTATACTAGCGGGCACTCGGTTTCGTTCGCAAAAGTTATATTATTATTTCGTATACCAGACTAAACATATATTATAATTATTATAAATTATGTACCTTAGTATACGAATGCCCGTGATATATTGGAAATCTACGAGGAAAAGTAGGTACTTATATATTAGTGTATAAGATGTATATAAAATTTATTATGGGTATATATACTCGTATACCGCTAAATTTTTAAATCTAAATATTTCGATCAAAAGCGTAAATAATATAAGCGAATAGTATGATTTTTTACCCCAAAAAACAACTAATTTGCGCTCGAATTTTTTCATATTGGCAATATATAAATCAATTTTTATACTAAACGAGTCATAGAAAAAAAAAAATCTCCCGATTACATTAAACCTAACCTATATATTAGAGGTATATGTTTAATTATATGAACGTAAAAAATTTGTATTTTCAATAAAATAAACATCGTTTTAATGTTTTGTTGCCCGTCAATAGTAATCGTGTATGTACGTATATATTTAAAATAATTTGTCAACAAAAATAATTTAATGTATAAAGAGACTTTTAAAATATGCGTAAAATGAATTTATTTTAGGAAACATGTTTGACTGTATTTTTTTACATTTTTTCAGAAAAAAAAAACGAAATATTGAACAATATTAGCAAAATATCGAGTGAAATGTTCACAAGTGTATAAGTGTGTTGATTCGTATTACATACGCACTCGACGAATCGTTCGTTCTCTCGCTCTTGAGTACCTGCAGATAAAATAAAAATGTGCGCAAACAACAAATACGAATGGGTAAAAAAGATTTATCGAATCGTTGATTTTCGTGCGTTTCCGAGTCTTCTAAACTCGGGTTACAGTAATATAATAAATTAGTATTCTCCCGTTTTACCCATACGTAGAAGTCGTACGAGTCGAGTGAAATATTATTACACAATACGATCTTGGCTAAAAAACAAATAACTTATAATCGATTCATTTAACCCGCGCGTGCTCGATAAATAATAAAATAATACATTGTCATCGTCGTGGATAACAATCGTATACGCGGACAAAAAATAACGTAGGTGGTCGTATATAGGCGTCGTATAATTTTTGAAATACCTAATTATAATAATCATTTTGGCGTTTACCTATAATATAAGGGACAATAAAAATACGATAGCCCAAAACCAACAGTCGAATAAAAATTTAAAATATTATATAGGCGTATTATAAATGTACGCCCTTATTGTGTTATTATTATTTTACCAAGATCCTATACAGTCTGACCAATATTATAATAAATTATAATGTATACGTTCAAAATATTGTACCTGTACGAGTAACACAGCGTTGTCGATAATTTATTGTATATTCGAGTTATATAATATATTATTGACCATGTAATAATATGATCACGCGGTCGTTATTTTCTCGGCTAGGTTAGGGAAGGGGAGGCTGAACGAATAACAATTTTCATTTGAATAACAAACACGAATAATAATAAAAATATAATAAAATAATTTAACCCCTACGTAGAAAAAAAAAACGAAAACGGGAAAAAATTTATTATTTATTATGGAATCGGATAATTTCCTACTACATTTTGGACGCGGTTGCATAATATTTTACGTCAAATGTTTTGAGAGTTTAGAGACAATAATCGTTTTTTGTTGGTGTTACTATAATATAATACAATAAAAATATCGTCCGTATAATGGCCCGCGTGTTTATAAAATATAATATTTATTATACGACGATATTATAATACTAATAGTGTAATATAACATCGGTGATTCGGGTGCGAGGTAACCGGTAACCGGTAACCGCTAACAAAACAACCTGCAGCTCGCCGTATACTATGGTATAATAACAAATACGCGTGTGTTGTAAACGCAATTCACACGATATATGTGCACCTGCACCACGGTTACACCTACCCACACGCACACGGTTTTTTTTTATAATAATATAAATTCATAACTCGATTTACGTATAATAACGAAACGGTCCGGTGGACGGATTCAAAAAATATTACTTATGTATTTTATGATTTTCAGCAGTCGAAGAATCGAACGCGCGTATAGAACGATGGAAAGGGGGCGGGAATAAAAACGTAAAACGACTGATTTAAATATTGCTACTTGAATTTTATAAGAGTGAATCGTTAATCCTCTAAACACTCTTGACCGGATTAGAGTAAGATTATAGGGGGAAAAAAAACAACCGATGATAAATATTATCGTTTCCTTCCGGACCTGTTCGTTTATTTATTTTTTATAACGCGTCCGTAACTCGTTAAAATATCGTTGGTCGGTCGGTCATTCGTGATATTATAATTATATATTATTACACAAATTTGATTCAAAACACGAGTGATTTAGGAAAAACTCGCAAAGACCTGTTGTGTTCATAAAAATCGGTAGCTATAATTATGAATTTTGGATAATCAAGCACCTTCATGCGATCGCAATGTTTTCATGTAATATACGATTTGTATTTTTGCTCTCGTTTCGCACGTTATTTTTTCGTCGTTCGTCGATTCTCCCGTCGTCTTGCCGAGGGGCTCTGCGACTCGTTTTACATATTATTGCAATACAATTACGAATCGAATAATACAATAATATTATTATTTTGCTCGGTCGGCAAGAAAAAAATGCAAATTCTGCGAAAAATAAAAAAAAAAATTGTTGTGACATATAATATGAGTTTAAGACAAAAAAAAAAAAAAAAAATGCTATTAAATGAACGAAAACTATATACGTGTATTATTATTATAGTGCGTATTTTTACAAATATAATACGCGTATTGGATAATTGTTTTTTTTTATCGTTTTATACAAATTCGTTATGACACGTTGATTTACACTAAGTATACGTTATGAAAAAAAAAACGCGTACTCGAGCCACCGATACGCGTTTTCGTTTTCTATATTTTTAAATTTAAATTGTAAAAGCTTATATGGTCGCGGTATAGGTACCCTCTCTTTCTCTTTGCGGTTACGTTTGTATATACGCGTATAAGATTTGTCTAATAACGACTGATAACGACAGTGATAATAATAATTAACGAATGCGTATATATAGAACTGTGGATCTGCAGGGATAATAAAATGTTTGAAACTTAATAACACGATATTTTAAATAAAAATAATTATGTGGCTTCACGCGGTCTTGTTCCTATACCTGCATGCAGAGTCCGCGCAATGCCTCTATACGCGACACTCACTATACATTCGTTCTGCTCGTTATACGATATTAATTCTTCTCTTCTAAACGACAAATCCATTGGCTATTACAATAAAATATAATATATTATTATATGTACCTACTCGCGTATTATTGTACACTCGTAATAATAAATAATGAATTTAAAATCGCACGCATATTAAATTTATACCGTAAACGACTATATATAGTGTTTCGCCTTTCGCACAAGAAGAAATTCTCACGTACGATGCGATCCGATCCGATAATATAATATAAAATAACACTAGCAATCAATTTGTGTTAGCCGACGACGATCGGACGTCGCGCTGCAGCTTCCATTGGATTGCGGCCAATAGGATTGACCATCGGAGTATATGTGAAATCGTTTATCGGAAATTATTATTATTGCAGTATTTACGTATATAATACGTGTATAATATTATTATTATTATTATTATTATTATTATTGTATATATTAATGAATAGAAATGATCGAGGAAATGATAATACGATCGCCAATCTTTGCGATAGCAGCGTGTATTTTTACGTGAGACACCCGCAAAACTTCCGTCTTTTTCTCCTCGTGAATTTTATTTTATGATAATATCATTTCACTCGTATATATATATTATATGTGTCGTAAACGGTTAAATCTAATAAACGTGTTATCACGGGGAACGAAGACGATAAATATAGAACGATTAATATATTATCGTTAATTCGTTAGGCGTTAGGTCCAAATTTTATCACATAAATGTACCAGAGTATATACATATTATGTATAAAATAATAATGACCGACGAACGTATTATTATTTAATTATAAAATTTCAAAAATTCCAACTAATATTATTTTTTGAATACCCTCCCAATAAGTTTTTTTTTTATATATTTCATTCGCGATTTAGTCGCGTTATTAATATAATATATTATATAATATATTTTGTCTTATAAGTTATAACGAGGCGATTTTAAAACGCAATACACTCGTTATGTTCATTACTATACCTACCTAAATATATAATTATTATATACGCTATATATGTTTTAGAATCGGCGGTATATTATTATATTATATAAATTCTTTTAGAATAGACAAATTATACGCGTATTATAATAATATATTTATCCACCGACGATGGTATATACGAATCGGATTTCGCTGATACAGAAGGGTTGACCGTCGTCTGAAAAACCGTTTATCTGACAAACGGTCGGTCGTTTAAATGTATTTTATAGCGACGTTCAACAATCGCGCGCGTTAAAGATAACGCGTTTTATGTATTCAATGGCCCCGCAAAGGATATAAAATAATATATTATAATGTACATAACACGCGTACTCGTATATATATATATATAAAATATAACGATGTATTGTAATAATGCGTACTTACGGATCGTGTGATGAGATCGGTCGGAGGAAGAAGAAAAAACGATTACAGATTATCGTCCGACTTTTCGTGTACTACGGTATCAAAAAAAAAAAAAAAACAAAAAACAAAACAAACAAACCTAATCGATCGTTATATAATTTTCAGTCGCGTGCTATTATAAATTATAAATATTATAATAATATCGTATAATATATAATATTGTTTTTTATATACGAATATATTACGTTTTAATATGATTATATTTTAAAGATATTGTATATATTATCATTATGTATACAGTCGGTCGGGCGAACGATCCAAAACTCATTTTTGTTCGACGATAATATTATAAATAAAATCAACAGTAATATAGTCGTATTAAAATAATAAAAAAAAAAATCTTCTTCTTTTTTTTATTTTTTATTATTATCACATTTCGTTTTATCGCGTCAATTGCATTATCGTCGTCATCGCGCGTATATTATATTATATTGTATATTATGTATAATAGTGAAATGGTGTGTATAGTAGTCAGTCGTGTTATAAATTTCAGTTTTACAGCCTCCGCCGTGTATTATACGACTATATACATAAAATAGCCGTTTAATATTTAATATTTTTATTATTATCATTATTATCCGGACGAGTCGGTTTTCCACCGCGATAACAGCTTTATCTCGTCTGGTAATTAATGTGTACGACATTATTTATACAACGTTAAAAATGTAAATACATAAATCGTAAAATAAAGATTAAAAAACAAAAACTGTCGAAAAACATTGTTAATATTTTGTAAAGTATATTTATTTTTTTTCTGTCGAATACTAATCTCGCGGATTTCGCAATATAATTAAAACGCGCCGCCACAACTCGTACACTCTAAATTCCAATATATTATTATTGAGTCGACGGATTTTTACCAATCCACCCGAAAACTTTGTTGACGGTTATATGAAAAATGCTGTTCTCGAATTTCAAGACCGTATATATAATAATATATATATTTTTTTTTAACCCCCTTTTACTACCCTCGTCGCGCGATTTATAAAAGTTAACGTTTTTAGAGACCCAAAGTTTTTTCATTATTACAATATATATATTTCCGAGCGTCGCGGACGGTTTTTCGACGCCGTTTATGAAAAGTCACTGCGGTTTATACCTCGGTATATACCTATATATAATATATATAATACACCGGCAGAGCAATAATTTACGTTTACAGCAACAACGACTGTATACGCGTATATACGGCACGTGGTTTCAGTATTTATTTTTTTTCCCCGTAGTTTTTAAGAGCGAAAAAAAAAAATAGCGAACTAAAAGGGCCGAGCGACAACTTGTTTTAAAAACCGTTTTAATACGGTTATTTTACATCGAATTTATGTCATCGTAAAATAAAAACTGACGTGATAAAACGTATATATTTATATCACGTTGTACGTTTAGAGGATTCTCGTCGGTGAGCCTTTTTACGATTTTACCCTATACCTCACTCCTACCGACCACTCCTGTTTAAAGAACTGATAGAAGTCGCGGGCGACGAAATACGATAATTCGATTTTCGTCAGTGTTTCTCCGACGTTCCCCGTATCGTATCGCCCGATCTACAGTCCGCGGGATTGGCTGAAAATACGTGTGAAATAAAATTATACGAAAAGTGTGTATACTATTTATATAACAGCATATACACCTACCTACGTATTTATATCTGAAACCCGGAGAGTTTAATCGAATGAAAAAGTCTGCGAATTTACTTTCAAAAGTTTCATCGTCCTCCTCGTCTCATTATATTATATAATAATATATTGTATACGCGGAATGCAATTTTCCGTAGTATATACCTCGGTATATAATACGATATACCTGCTATTATAATTTAGAATACCGCGTATACCAGTATAATATAATACCTAATCTAAAGAGTTATAACCTTATAAATATATTTATTTTCCGTCCGTTAAATTTCAATCACAGCGTCCTCCGAATAAATTTTTATAACTATATACGTACGTATACGTATAAGAGATAATAATAATATACCGACAACGTCTTCATCGTCCCACGTGTTTATTATTTAATACGTTAAATACGACATTCGATATTATTATCAAAAGAATAACTCGTTTTTTTTTATTTTTATTTTTTTTATTTCGTTTAATCGAAAACCGTTTTGTGAACAACGTAAATTATTAATAGTACCTATATAATAATGCACAAAATATTATTACGGCGAGACCGATAAAAATCGTATATTTTACTGAAGATAGTATATGACAGCGGTTTGAAATAAATTTAAACGACAAAAATGTTCTCCTGGATCGTCCTTCAGACCGTGCGCGGCATGACCCTAATTGAATTTCATTAACGAGGGTTAATATTTTTTTTATATATTTTTCACGAGCCTAAACGTATAATATAATAATAATAATAATAATAATAATAATAATAATAATAATAATAATA
>JAIUCT010000010.1:12928376-13004600 GCA_021307375.1 Tetraneura akinire
TAATAATAATAATAATAATAATAATAATAATAATAATAATAATAATATAAACAATGCGTCGTGTTACTGATGAAGAGCAATAATTATAATATACTCGTTATATACACGTCAAAACATACGACAATATAATATATTCTCGTTTTATATACGTTTTTTTTTTTAAAAAAATTTTTGTGTTGATAACGAATTAAGATTATAATATATAACGTATAAATGTTATTTTATTTAAAACAATCGCTAAAAAACTATAGTGTTTTTTTTCTTTTTCATTTTATGTTTAAAAATAAAAAAACACGCCGGTTACGGGGAGCATTTTTTGTATAGTAGCCATATATTTTTTTTTCTAGTCTTTTAATGGTTACGTCAAAATGTTTGAACGACCGAATAACCGTCCGTATACTTATCTTTCTCTTCGGCCTTTATGTGTATGTGCGCATTATCAATATCATTGCTGTCGGCGGTGTTAAATAAAACGCCACGACGATTTTCTTCGTGAGTCGGCAATTTATATTTTTTTCTCCGCGGGTTAACTCAATTTGTGTTGATTGTGCTGGCTTCGAAATATATATATGTAATATAATAAAAATACAAAGAACTCGTTAAAGGAGCTTACAAAAAAATAAATAAGTAACAAAAGCGAAAAAAAATATAATAATAATAAATAAAATTAACCGTGTGTATCGTGACTTTGGTATTTATCGGAAAAATGTAATTTCGTTGGTATAACACGGTATAACATAATTAAATTATATCTCTCTCGTTCGTCTTTGATCGATTTTTCGACAAGAATACGAGTTTTGGGGTATCTGAACTCTAAATACCTTTATTATATTATATAATATTCGATTTGTATCGTTTTAATAATATTTAAACGCATAAAAAATTAAAGATTATATCATATTAAAATGTAAAATTAAAACAAAACAAAAAATAGGCGTACAATTTTACAAAATAAAAAAAAAATACAGAACTTATTTTTATTTTTATTTTTAAAATGCGTACCGCCATTAGGTGTTATTATATTTTAATATACTTTATATAGTAGTAATAATAGTATCTTATCCACGTTTATACGAATTTGAATTTTTTTTTTTTATCGTATATTTATATCGCAAGTCAAAGTGTAACGTGATGAACTGATAACAATAAATGAACCTTTCAGTGATAGTAACGCTCGTATATAATATAAAGGGTTATTCGGATTCGAGGGGACAACCCTATATATACTTATACGTATATAATATTATAATATTCGAGTATTAACGTTACGGGTCTTCTTCGTTGATCCGTCCTTGCGTTTATCATATGAATATTATATATAATATATTTCGTGTAAATAATATTATAATCACTTAAACACACGCAGGCATTTCGTACATATACGATATAATATAATCCGCCGACGTTCCGGCATTATGTATACAATATATTATTATTATTATTATTATTATTATTATTATTATTATAGTTATTATTATTATTATTTGTATATTTTAAAAATACGTATGTTCATTAATAACGAACGTTGTTTTTTACGTTTCATTATACGACACTTAACGTCCGGCGTGCGTGCGTGTGTGTAGAGTTTAATTGGGCCCTCGATTGGACAAACAAGGTCTTTTCGATCGGGTCGTGTTTACATAATTAGACACACGCGTATCATTATAATATATTATACCGCCTATGTATATATATATATTATTTATTATTTATATGAGATTTATTCGATTATTCCTTCGTATATAATATATATAATAATAATAATAATGATAATAATAATAATAATAATAACGCGATATTATTAAAAAGAATTGACGTCCTTATTTATATATACGTGAACACACGCCCATCACGATCGTTTTTTTTTTTTTTTTATTCGGATGAGATTGGTCTTCGGAAGAAGAAAATACTAATAATATTATTATTTTTTAAAAAAAAAACGTGTATTGCGAGGAAAAGTATATAAAATATAATATTATTTTTTTTTTCACTCGATTTGTGGTCCGTGGAGGGAGTTCTCATTAAAAAAAAAAAAAAAAAAATTATAAAAATTTATTAATGGGAACGTATTACGTGTATTTTACACGCGCGCACGCACGACCGCGATCGCGGCGCGCGTGTGTGTGTGCGTGTGTGGGAAGTCGTCCTGGCCCACTGGTTCGCGCCACTCAATGAACTTTATTGACGGCGGCGACTACTCTCGACTCTAGTGCGTACGCGTTGGTGAGATCACATTCGTGTCGCGTACGCTTGAATGAACGGTTCGTCGACGTGTGTATAGTAAACGCGTTATCATATATTATTATAATTATTATCGTTTATCTTTTCGCGGTGTAAACGAAATAATAATAATAATTATATCGCCGGCGCGCGCGATTAAAATGATAACCAAAGGACGCGCGGTGGTCCACACTCCGCTGCAGCATCACAAGAACAGAAAACTGAGGCCGGTCAGCGGTCTAAGTTTTAGCGTTCTCGGTACGTGTTATAATAATTATTATTAATATTTTAACGTCCGTCCTCCGATTGTAAAAATGTATATAAAAAAAAAAAAAAAAATACTATTAAAATTTTATTTTATAATACGCACGTGTTTTTCGTTTTATTCGTCTTTTCGATGATGGTAAAGTCCCGTTTTTTAATCAATTATCATACGAATTATACGACGATGACGCGCATTTAATTTATCGATTTTTCTTTATATTATACTATCTTGTATTATAATATACTGCTATTTAACAGATGAGATAACACACACACACACATCGTTCTAGGAAAATCGTTTTGAAACGGTCAATGACTAATAATAGAATAAAAAATATATATAGGTATATATATATATATGATAGCGTGACTTAACGCGTCACCGTGACGAGGAGAAAAAAAAACGAGTTCTTATCTTACGAACGTTTCGCCAGTGCATATTATATTATCATTATTATTATTATTATTATTATTATTATTATTATTATAAACGTTATTATTGCATCCTATGCACGTATACGAGCAGATCGCGATGTGCATACGCGATTGCGTCTGCCTATATAACATAAAATGCACTATATACATTATTATATATATAATATACATAGGCAAACCTATGTATACACGACCTAACCTAACCTAACCCATATACGTATACGTATATAAAATATATATATATATATACACAAGAGTATATACCGCGGTATACCGATAAACATTTATTAAACGACTTTATAAGTTTCTTCGCCGTGCACGTATAATAATATACCTAGGTATATTAATATATAGTATACTATATACCTACCATCGAACGTATTTATTTTTCCGAACGGTAGCTCGTATAATATACGATATTTTATTCGTCCTATTTACCCGACTTCCGGTGTTTTCGCCGATTTAATGCGGTTTATAAAAAACACGGTACACACAGGTATAAATATACGCGCGCGCGTCACGTTTAAACGTATCATTATTATTATACGTACGCCCGAATTTTTCAATTATTATAATATTATCGTACACAATATATTTTATTTTACGATCTATATAGTGTCCGTAATTATAATATAATATATTGAACGTATCGCGACCATATGTGACTTCCGCCGCTCCCGCTCGACGCCGTTGTGATTTACGCTTCGTATGATGGTTTTTACCGAGTTTAACCTAAGCGTTCCTCCCCCCCCCCCAACGTTTGGTATACTCGAGCGATTTGGAAAACGTATATTTATTTACTTATGCGTTCAATCGATTCGCGTATATTATTCCTTCCCCCCGTCTTTTGTATATAATATACAAAGGCGAAGAAAAAACTAAAACTAAAACTATAAAAAAAAAAAAACCAACCACTTCCGATTCGCGTGGGAAACGCGACGGCTGTGGGAACAATGTGACATTGACGACGAGACGGACAGTATAGTTACAGCGGTATATCCTGTGCGGAGAGACTGTGAGGGGAACCGCTGTAAAAGCCTATGTATAAACGTTCCTTGAGGTTACCGCACGATCGACCGGGGGGGGTAGTACACTAGTACCTATAAAATAATACGTATAAACGCGCCGATAATACGCGCGCGCGCGATGGCCGAATAAGTACTAAAAATAATAATAATAATAATAATAATAATAATAATAATAATAATAATAATAATAATAATATAATATCGTAACGATCGTTGTCGATTACCGTGTTATTGGTATGCAGATGTGAAATGACCATAAATGAACGATAAACTTAACGCGAAAAAAATAATAATATATTCCATATCGTGTTGTCGTCGTGGCAGACAGTCGGACGGGACGATACGCCCACGTCTTGGTCGAAGATCGAAACCGGTGTGTTTGGTAAAAAGAAAAAAACAGGATATCGAGTCGCAACGATTAAAATCCGACGTAATTTGCCGTCGTCGTGAATGAACTCCTCCTCGGCAATATTATTATTATTATTATTATTATTACTTCGTTTTTGTTTTCACCTGCCGCTGCAGCATCTCAACCACTTGGACCGTGAACTAGAAATCACACGACGGATTAACCGCCGGAAAAAAATATAAATAAATATAAATAATAAAAACGCGTGGATTAATGCTCGGGTACTTTTACTCGGCACGTTAAAAATGAATTATTTCTTATTCGTCGGCGCTTTCGAATGTAATAAATTATATTTAAACGTCATTTTCGGGTATCGGCGCGTCGGTCCGGAATACAATGTATCGGATCGCAGTCATTATTTGAACTTAACCTATAAAATTATAAGGGAGTACCTATAAATATTATATTATATAGATTGTTCGTCTAAAATAATACGAGTAAAAAACTATAAAATTGTATAAAATATTATATAAACGTACCCTGCCGTATTATTACAATAATATTGCGACGACTACATTATATTTATAAAAATGTAAAAAAATTATCCCAAAAGCGAATTTCTTTGAATAAAATATTATATTTAATTTTCAGATTTGGCCGCCATACGAAAACTGCTGGAAGAAGGTAGTAATGACGACGAGACGTGTCCCAGCTGCGGTATGCCTTTCGACAAGGGCAAAAAAAGAAAACTCATCGATTCTTGCGGTCACGAGCGTTGTTACGCGTGCATGTTCCGAAACGAAGGATGTCCGTTATGCAAAGCGGCGGCGGCCGCGAGTCCCGTCGACGGAGACCTGAAGGGTAAGCGGATTCGATTTTAATATTCTTATAAACGTCACGTCTCGTGTATTTTGGAATAACGTTTTAAAACTGTTGTTATATTTGCAATATTATTTTTTTATTTTTTTTTTATTTATCCATGTCGCTCGACAGATCTAATTCGTAGGTATATTATTTAATAAAGTCGATGGAAGTGATATTATGATGTTTGGCATTATTTTCTATTGACGATCGAACTGTTTTTAGGTTATAGTTTTTTACACTTTTTCCCGCTGTCGTGCTATTCGCCGCTAATGATTTATTTATATAAATGTAAATTTCCATTATTTCGATTTAAACATTTTTTTTTTTATTATCAGAAAAAAATAACAACATTCTAAGCTGAGCTACAATATATTAAAGTTTATCCATTGTGGAAATTTAATATAATGTATATATATTATACGAGTATGTGTCTGTGTAATATAAATAACCAATAACTGTTCAAAGTGTACGCCGCCGGATGCTTTAAACGACCACTTTATACAAACAGTTTAAACAAAATTAGAATTTAAGAATTGTATATAAATTTCTCAAAGACCTTGTTATTTCGTATAGAACAGTTCAACGTCCACCAATAACAATATCAAAGACAATAAAAATATAATATATAATATATATAAATTTTTTTTTTTTTTTTTATCGATTATGTCGAATTTTATTTTCAAAATAAAAAAAAAAAATATTTCAAATCGTTCTTATATATACGTATAATATAAGAGACTGATAAAAAACGTTAGTGCTCCGATAAAATATTATTAATTAGGTATTTTATATATTATTACGTAATATTTTATTTATTGCGCATCTGTCCAGACTAGTTGGTGTTGTTTATTTATTATTATTCTTTTTCGTTTTGTTTCAATAATTTCTTATTATTGTGTATTCAATAAAAACTAAAAAAAAAAAAAAAAAAAAAAAAAAATAATAATAATATTATTATTGGAACATTTTGTCCATTATTACGACAAAACTTATACGATAATATAATATTTATTAAATAAATATTAACACCCCCTCCTCAAGAAAAGAAAAGAAAAATGTACTTGTTATTGAATATAAGAGAATGAAAAAAAATATACACAACACTTAAAAGTTATGGGAATGTCGTATAAATGCGTATAAAAAATAATTACATTACTCGTATCCGTTAGGTAAGTGACTACGTATATAAATTGAGGAAACGAATGTTTTTCTTTTTGCAGATTTTTATAAAAATAATACGAGTTAAGAGTTGTAAACGGTATATATATAATTAATTTAATAACATACGTATTAAGTAAAAAAAACTTTTACTACCGAACAAAGTTTCGTTCGTAACGATATTTAATACAAAGCTTTCATCGTTATTATTTTTCGGAATTTACTAAACTACTCGGAAAAATATTATTAATTGAAAATTAAAAAAGTTTTCTTTGAAAAGTAATTTTTTTAATAAAAAAAAAAAAAATAAATAATCTAAGAAGTTTTTAATTGTTCTGCGCAGAGTGTGTATAAAAGTTAACGCAATATTATTAAATACGTGTGTACGAACCGCGAGTATATTAACGACTTAACGAGAACAAAATATAATATTGTCCTTTTATCTTTAATATAAGAAACACGTCATTGTGTGGTATGAACCGTAATATGTGTATACGGTTAGAATTTTCGGTATACATGTGTTTAGTTTAAAACAAATGACAACGAATTATAATAATATGTGTAAATTATATTTTTAATTTTTTATGGTTGAACGTAATATGGTTGTTATAAGATTTTTTGTGTGCGTCACGTCACCACATTGTTTCCCACGATGTGTTTGATAATTCTACCACACGGAGCGTAACGTCCCTAAAACACGTCACGGGGTGTTGACAAAAAAAAATTATAATAAATTTTTATATTTTAATTTAAAAAAATAAATAAAATTCTTAAAATAATTATTATACGTCATACGTGTATTATATTGTACGAGTATAACGTGGTGTAGAACTCTACCTGTAAACATTTTTTTTGAATTTATTTTTTATGTATTACTATTATAGTGACGTACTAACGTTAACTTTTTCTCCTTCCATAGCGTCCAAAAAATCACTTAACGATGAACCAATTTACGCGCAAAACAATGCACGAACCAACAGATCAAAGGTCAAGACAAACGGACACTTTTCGCCTTACGTTCAAGTAATTGTCATATACGCCGGACCACGCGTTCTAATGATACATATAGTTATAAATATTATATATTTATATATATATATTTTTTTTTTCCGTTATAGTCGAGGCAAGGTTCCCAGGAACTCAATCAATCGCCCAGTAGGCTTCCTAGACCCAACAGGAACTTGGAGGAAGTTATGACTCAAAGTATAATTACGAATAATAATTTATATGCGAATTTTTAATAGTAAATATTAATCAATATTGTCGATATTTTCCAATTAGGTTGTCCAACACCTCCTCAGGGTAGAAGAAAATTCTTTCTCAGCCCAAAAACCATAAGAAATCAATGGTCTATGCGTAGTGGATCTAGGTCACCTTCCGACAACGCCCTTTCTGGTAAGTGTTAAATAATTTAATAATAATATTTTAGTTATTAATTGTTATTGATGTGTTACGGTTTGTATTAAATATATATTATATATTATGAAATTCAGTAATGTCAGCGTCAACATCAACTGTAACAGATCAGCGGAGATGGTCTTCGGTGGTATTGGGCAAGATTAGATCTTTGTGGTCATTGAGAGGTTTGTTAGGTTTGAAAAAAAAAAATGAAATGTTTTTGTGTGTTCTTGACCGTGTGTGTGCACTTAAGCTTATTAGAAAACACATAATTAACAATAATAATATAGTATCACTGTAAATAGAATATAGAACTATATTGATTTTGGTCTGAAATTGAGTTAACCTAAATATTTTATTTTATACTAAGGTCAAATAAATAAATTGGATATTATTGTTAAAAATTTAATAAATATGTATTCATAATATAATATATTATATTTTATATATGTAATTTATTGGTGATATTCCGATGATGTATTAATTAAATATATTTTAGAAAAAGTTATGTTCATATTATGAAGAAATTCTATTTAAATTTTTGTCCCGTCGATTTCTAATAGTTTGAAGTTTATTAAAATGATAACTAAATAAAAAAAAAAAAAATTTCAAGAATCTCAGTATATTTGTGTAAAAAATGAACATTTTAACGTGCATTATAGTGTAATATAAGTATTATTTGTTTGTTAGTTTGTGGATCTATATTATTTGTTGCATGAATACAAATATTATATTGGCTTTATACACAAATTATCTAATCTTTTATGATAAATTGTTCGTTCTAATAAAATGTATGTATTGCTATGTGTTTCATAGATGACGAAGGTGGAACTGTAAAACCACGAGGGTCATTGACCCAGAGTAGTTGCAATTCGGATACTCTTTACACGAGATTAGGGCTGTTATTGTCAAGAGACAGCAATTCCCGATCGTTTACCGAGAATGTATCTCTGGCAAATATCAATTCTAAGCCGGTGTCGAGCAATGGAAGTCCAGTATCAACGCTCACTGGATCCTCGGAGACCGAACACAAAGCTATCAAAGAACAGTCGTCGGACAGTATCGGATCACTCATGTCCATGTCTGGGCATAGCAACGGGTCGTCTAGTCCTTTGACCCGAAGACATTCTGTAACGAGTAAGTGTGCATTTATTTTGTACGATAAAATAACGAGAAAAAATAAGCTTTAAAAATATAACTATATATGGATATAACTATTTAATTAACGTAATCATAATATAATCATATTCGGGCGTTTATATTTTTACACGAAAAATAATTTATCATTCGTCAACAACGAAATGTATACGTTCCAATACGTCATTTCGTGTCCGCTTTGGCTTTTGTACTAACAGCGATTTTATTGGCGTGTGTTTGTTTGTGTGTGTCCAGCGTTGCAAGTGGGCTCTGTAGACGATTTGCGTTCGTTTAAATCGAGACGACAGCCAATCAGGAGGTCTGCTAGGTCCGGCACGATTAAAGGACCCATCGATCCTAAAGGTTTGTCGTTTAGCTTGAAAGGGCAAATTAGAATTCGTGATAATAACTGTTCACGTGTTTTTTTCTCTTCAGTGCGATTCGCTCAGTTTAGGACATCTCCGCAACAACAACTACAGCAACAGCAACAACAACAGCAGCAACAACAACTCGTACTTAAACCGCTGTTCTTTGAGGTTCCCCAACAAGAATCGGATCCACTATTTCTGGGTAGAGAGTGGCTGGTACAAGAGATCAGCAACGCGCTGTTGCACTCGCAGTCTTTCGGTGTCGTTGTGACTGGTTTACCAGGCACAGGAAAAACTGCATTCGTATTGCAGCTTGTTGAACACAGTTGTTTCGGACGTCTAAAATCTAACGGTAAGTGACTCAATATCTCCAAACCGTCTAAACACGTTCTACTTATATTCTCGTTAATTTATTTTTAAAAAAAATTATATTTTTAATTTTAATTTTTATATAGTTGACGTTACAACGATGAACGGCAAAGACGGGCCACCATCAGATACGTCACAAACCATAATTTCTGATGACGTCAAATCTCTCGCTTCGCGTGTGGTTGCTTATCATTTCTGTCAAGCTGACAACAACGGAACATGTTTAATACCGGAATTTGTACATTCGTTGGCAGCTCAGCTCTGCCAAGCACCACAATTGAACTTGTACCGGCAACACGTATTGACGGAATTTGATCTTCAAGTATGACAAATTGAAATTCAATTAATATTAAAAGGAAAAAATGTTCCATATGTTTAGGATTTTGATTAGGCCTGCATGTAATCAAATCATTTTTTTTATGTATAATATGATAAATATATTTATTTAATAATCTAATACATGTTTGGGTTTCTATACTTCAGTACACGTTAAGTACCTGTATATTATCCTGTATTTTTAAATAAGGTTGCAATCAATAAAATTCTAGATGAGTTCTATTACCTACTGTAACAATGATATTATTAACCTTTATAGGAATCGTTATCAATGCGTGAATGCATCGTGGATCCGGAAAAAGCATTCACAAGAGGCGTTTTGGAACCTTTGAACGCGTTAAATCGTTTGGCGAATACCATTGGGACTGACAGTTTAGTGATTGTCATTGACGGTCTATGCGAAGCGGAATATCATCGACCCGACCACGGAGATACTATCGCTTCATTTCTTGTGAAACATTTGCCAAAATTTCCTTCGTGGCTCAAAGTCATCACCACAATGAGAACCAATCTAGAAGACGCATTGCCACCGTTGCCGTTGACAAAAATTTGGTAAGTCGCCAATTTTTCTTAATTAATTATAATATACGTATGTATTGATGCCATGCACTCGTATGTTGACAATATTGTAGAATTTATTGAAGTTATATTATCTAATTCTTTGGCTTTCAGTGTCGACGTAAACTCACCGAATAAAGAAAATGTAATAAAGGACATATTGGACTACGTCAGTTTCCGAGTTACCAATAGTGCTAGTATTCAGAATAATTTGATTTCTGGTACCACGGGACAGTTTAAGTTCTGTCAACATTTGCAAACCAGCAGCTGTGGCTCATTTCTTTTTGCGAAACTAACGTTGGATCTAATTGAACGAGGCCATCTCGTAGCCAAGTCTCAAAGTTTTAAAGTTTTGCCTGTTACGCTGGCACAAATATATCAACTCCATTTCAATCTGAGATTTCCGACCACTAGCTCGTTCGAAAAAGTCGCCGATATTCTCAGCGTATGTCTCGCGGCACTTTACCCGTTGACGATATTAGAAATTTTCTATTCGGTGAATTCGTTGAACGCGGACGAATTTATTCCGTGGGAAATGTTTTTGCAAAGATTTAAGGTATGCTCCACCATCTAGTATATTATACAATAAAGACAATTACGTTTAAAAAAAAATTATAATACGAGTTATTTAAATTTTATTTATTATTATTATTATTATTATTATTATTATTATTATTTTTATTATTATTATTTGTATAGTTAATCTCTGGACTGCTGATAAAACGACTGGACAACACGTACATGTTCTTTCATCCGTCGTTCAGGGAATGGCTGATAAGACGTGACGACAGCGAGTCAAAGAAATTCGTATGCGACCTTAGGTTTGTTCATCATTAAAACAGTTGTCGCTATGAATTCTTATATTTTAATGGTGTCGTCATAATATGTGCAGGAACGGACATTCCGGAATCGCTTTGCGGTTTTCGAGACTCCAAGCGCCGCTGGACAGCGAAAAGACATTGGAACTCGGTCATCACATACTGAAAGCTCACTTGTACAAAAACGTGCCGTTACAGGACTCGGCAACGACCGCACGCGATCTTCAGGCCAACTGGATGGCGTCGGTGTCGGGCAGCGTGTCATCTGCTCTGTGCTCGATACGCAACGTGTACGCTCCCAACGTGAAAGTGTCGCGGTTATTGTTGCTCGCCGGTGCGTCTCCGGACGCGCGTACCGATCTGTTGGGCCAGGCTCCTGCACTGTGCGTTTACGCGCACGAAGGCGTCTACGATATGGCCGCGCTCCTGTTGGAATTCGGCGCTACGCCCAATGTTTCCAACAGCCAAGGGAGGACACCGCTATGGATGGCTGCCAGCAACGGTCACATTGACGTGGTCAAACTTTTGACAGAAGCCGGCGCGTCTCCAGGACTTATCGATTCTGCCAGAAGGTTAGAATCCAAATGAATACCGTTGGGGTTTGAATCCATATTATAATATTCATAAATTAATTTTGTTTATCGGTTGTTCAATTAACGTATGATTTAAATTTTTAAATTTTCTTTAGAGTACACTGACAAATGACAATGTAGGTAAAAATAAATAAATATTCTTTACATAAACTTAATTATTGTAAAACAAATAAACAAGAATGTGGAGGAGGTAACTTACATATTATAATAATTATTTAAAAAAAATTAAAAATCAATAAAATGTCATGGTATGAAATTTTAATTATATTACCTTTCCCTTAAATTGCATACAATCATCAACCTAACCGTTGTCCGTTGTGCATCACTATTGTTATAATATAAATACTTAATTATAATAAATTATCGATATAGATCTTTATTTTAGAGATATTTTATCGTTTCGAATTAATAATAAAAAATTTAAATATATTTAGGTGCCCATTAGTGGAAGCAGCAAAAAATAATCATTTCAACGTAGTAGCATTCCTGTTAGGATGTGAATGGTCTGTTACTAATCCCATGACAGAAGTAGACCATCTAGATGCATCACAACAAGCATTAGTTCAAGCAGCTGGCCAAGGTGTAAATGACGTAGTGGAGTATCTGTTAGATGTAGCTGAAGTGACGGTAGATGGAAAGGACAGTTTATCGGGTGAGACAGCATTGACGTTAGCATCGTCAAATGGTCACAATTCAACAGTCATGCTATTGCTAGATAGAGGTGCTCAAGTTTCAGCTACTAATATGAAGGTAATGTGATAAAACACTTATACAAATATTAATATAATATTAATTATTATATAATGTTATTGTACAGTGCACAAATGCATTAATGTTAGCCGCTCGAGATGGACAATGGGAAGTGGTCAAAACTTTACTACATAGAGGAACCCATGTAGATATAGTTGACTCTGAACAAAAGACACCGTTAATGATGGCTGCATCTGAGGATCATTCTAGTATTGTTGAACTACTTCTAGATAATGGTAAGAAAATTATTTACTACAAATTTAAATATTGTAATATATACATAATATGTTATGTGTTTGAAGGCGCCAATTTAAGTGCAAAAGATCGCCAAGGACAAACTCCATTAAGTTGGGCTTGTCTAAAAGGACGAGTAGCTATTGCTCAATATTTATTAGATCGTGGAGCACCACTTGATCATTCTGATAAATCAGGAAAAACAGCTTTAGACTTGGCCACCTTAAATGGAAATCCAGCTTTAGTACAGGTTTGTAGTGATGAAAAATAATTATCAGTAAATGACAACAATAATGTGTAACTTTTTCTTTTTTTTTAGCTTTTATTGGAAAGAGGAGCATTAATTGAACATGTTGACCTATATGGAATGCGACCCTTGGATAGAGCTATCAGCTGTAGAAATGTACCAGTAGTACAAAATTTTTTGAGAAGAGGTGCAAAACTTGGTCCTACAACATGGAATTTGGCTTCTGGAAAACCAGATATTATGTAAAGATAGTTTGATATATTATATTGTCTCATGTTGTGTTTATGGTACATATTTATTGATAATGTGATAATTTGCAGGTTAGTTTTGTTAAATAAACTTTTGGAAGATGGAAACACATTATACCGAAAAGGTAGATTGAAGGAAGCGGCCTACAGATATACATATGCCTTGAATAAATTTCCACCTGAAAATGAATTAGATTTGACATTCAAGCAACTTCAAATTAACTTTTATCTAAATACTTCACGCTGTAAAAGGAAGTTAAATGTATGTGATTTATCTGCAGAATAATTAAAATCTTAAAGTAGCATTTTAATTTTATATATATATATATATATTGTATGTGTAGGAAATAAATGAATCGGTGGAATTTGCGGAAAAAGTATTAAAACTAAAACCAACATCATATGAAGCGTATTATGCCAGAGCCAAAGCTCTAAAAGATTTAAGGTTTGCGATTATTGAATAGTAATATTGTTCTTGTATTAAAAGTACAAAAATTATGTCCGACATTAATTAATAAATTAATTTTTTTTTTTTAGGAGATTTGATGACGCTCTAGCTGACATTCAAGAAGCTGTAAGACTGGTACCGCCAGGAAATTCAGATATTAGACATGTTCTGTTCAGACTCAAAGATGATGTACAAAACAAATTATCTGTTGACCTCAATGGTCTCAATCGGGATATTGCGGGACCTTCCTACCTCTGAATCAATGATAATGTTCCTAATCCAACAGCATCATAGACAATTTATTTCCTAACAATTTGTTTTTTTTATATATATACGTATATAATATATATAGACAAATATTTGAGTTTTTATTTATTTATTTATTTTTTTTTTTTTCTAAATAATTGTATTTATGAAATATTATTTCAATGAATCAATAAACACGTACTTAATAAAATTTTATCTAGTGAATTGATAAATATGTAAATTTACAACAAGATGTTGAGTAATACGTATAATAAAAGATTGAATTTTATGACATAACTTGATTATTTTGCGAATGTAAAATATATTATTTATCAAATAACAATTATTTTATGTTTCAAAACTATTTTTTATTAATACATATTTTAATGACATTGTTCATACGTTCCTGTTTTTGTACTAATTTATGCATATGTAATGTGATGTTTGTTTCAATTTGAAATATCGTGATTATAAAAAGAAGACGAGTTTTGATAAATTATGTAATGAAATTTAATGCACGTGCAATCATGTTACTAATTTTATTATATATAGGTATGTTTTTATTTTCCGGTTGAATGGAGATGTTTTATTTTTATTTTATACCATTAAAAGTACCTACCTATTTAGGTTAGCTAAATGTTATTTTTTATTAAAGTTTTTTTTCGTATAATTTAATTTGTTTTAAATGACTATAATAATTTATCCTTTTTTTTTTTTTTTTTTTATAATATTTAATTTTGTGTAATTAATGAAAATAATAAAATTGTTAGTTAAAAACTATAAATTTGTTTGTTTGTTTTTTTATGTTTGTATAGGAAAATACATAGGATTTTATAGTATCAGAAACAAGAGCACACACAAATATTTACAATGCGATATAATAAATAAAAAATAATTGTTTTTAAATATCAAAAATTAATTTACTAAATACATAATATTTTAAGAGTCCTAAAAAATATTTTTAATAATAATATTAATAATATTTCATAATATTGGTGTTTTCAAACAAATTTTTTTAAGAATGTTTTAAAATTTTAAATTATAAAAACCGAATTGTGTCTTTATTGTATCAAAAATATCTGCGCAGATAATATTATTATAGTTAAAAAATAATTTTTTATTTATACATTTTTCCACAGACACGGTGCTCCTTATCACATACAGACATCATAAATGTAAATTTCCATACTACTTCAAATGACAATTATTAATAATTATTACGTTACTCAGAGGATCAACTATAATGATTTTATTATTATTCTATATTTCATTTTCCATCGGACACATTTTAGTATAATAATAATATAATGTGTTTGAATGACACAACGTATGCCGGAAGTAGATGTACTGTGCAGGTAATTTCATCGTTTATCGAGGAAAAAAAAGTTTTATGATGGTAATTAATTTACGACGAAATAAAATTTAAAAAAATGATGAATTTTTATTTTTTATTTTTATTAGTATTTTTTTTCTACTTCATCTAGCACTTGTTTATTTTTATAAATATATAATTTAAATTTTAATAAGGCGCGGATTCAGATGGAAGGCTTTGGGCACTCCCTGTCGTTTGACCGACCAATAAAACGTATATTTATTTATTAAAATAATTGTTTAATAATTATTGTAAATGTTAATCGAAAGTCGGAAAATGTAAAAGTTATCGAATGTTAATTTTGATAAACTTTTTATACAAAAAAAAAACTAACAATAAAAGTATATACGTACAATTAATTTTTTTTTTTTAGCACAACACTTAATTTTTTCTGGATCCGCGCCCAAATATAATATTATGTTTCAATAAGAAAAATTTCGAATAAACTGAATGTTTCGGATAAATCTATAGGTTTTTGTAATATACCTAACCTCTTTGGACGGTGGCAATATGACGGTGGACACGGCCAATATGTAATTAATTATGTACAATTAATTACTCACGAGTCGTGATTATTTAGATGCACACACGTGACACGTCAGACAACGTGATTTTTAATTTTTTATGCATTTACAATTTGTTATGTGTATATGAATACGCGTTAAAATCAGTCTTGAACTGGGTCGACGAGAGTCGAAAATTACTTTCGCGACGACTAATCGTGGCGATTTTATGAAAAATAAAAGATGTACCTATATAATAACACATATTTTTATTGCCGATATTCGAATCGGGGTGACGAAAAAATTATAAAATATTTACATAATAATTATTATTATCAATTATCATTATTTGTACCTATGTAGTTATGAGTGATAAGAGTTGAGATTTATTCAACTCTTGGGGTCTGAGATATGACGTATGAGTATAAAACTTGAAAAATATATTTTTACGGTTAACAACTATATCCGGTGTTACTTACAACTTATACGAGTAGAGTCAGTAGAGATACATCCTATATATATTATATATTATTTTAATCTGATCGAGATTTTTTTAGATATGTGTTGTTTTACAATGATGTGTGATTATTTTTTATTTTATTTTTTTTTTTATTCTGAAGACACTTTTATTACTCGAAATAACGCTCAGATTTTCACGTAGAGCATATGTTTCTGGTAAAAAAGTGAATTTATTGTTGGTACTTTATTCGGGTCATTTTTCGAATTTCACAAAATTGACCCTATGCGTTAGAAAAAACGACGAAAAAACGACATTTTTCCTTCGACGAATTTGAATTTCATCGTGATTATATTATAACAATAGTGTTCGCGCGTAAGGCGGTAATATCATGATGAAATGGCTTCTGTGCGAAACGTAATAATTATTAATGATAAAATAACTATTATTATTAAATATATTATTGTGAATTATTGTGAACTCTTTTATCTTGTATAACCTATATGGCTATTTATACCTATTCTTCAAGGCCTAAAATTGTGTGTTGTACTACGACACTCTTAGTGCAGTACGAATAATAAAATGTGTAGTACGAAATTTTAAATTGTGTAGTTGATTATGGTCTTATTTTATTTATTTTTGCATTATAAATAGATAGTATTATTTTAAAACTTTATAATACATGAAATTTCAAAACTTAAAATACCTATTTGAAGAAGCCAACCTACTAGATAGATAATCAAAATAAAATAAATAAATATTTTTTTCAGAAATTAAAGAGTATTCTTAATAAATCGCTTCGCTCAGAATCTAAAATACCTATACAATATATTTTACTACTAAAAGATTAATGAGTAAACGTGTAGTACGAAAATTTTTAAATTTTAGGCCCTGCTATTCTTTACTCTATCATAATTATATTTATATTATCACGATAAATAATAATTAATAATAATATTAACAAGTATATAATATTTGATTTGATCATTGGTTGTATTGTACGTTTGTACAAAAAATGTATTAACTCGTATAATCGATTAGTCTATGTGATGTTAATAAAATTTCATAATCCTACTAGGCACCGTGCCCAGGCCCCTGCAGTACCGGACAATCTATGGTATTTAAGTAGGTATACCATTATGGTATGTAATTTATGGTATTTGAATCAATGATATTACGAACGCTCCCAAAATAATAAATTATTATTATAAAACTTCATGGGTTAAACGATGGAGATTATTATAATATATTAGTGGGGGAAACCGATACGATGCATAACGGTATCTGTGGAGCGTTCAGCGTTGTTATACGTTTAACTTTTACTACGACGGCCAATGTTTGGGACTTTGAACCGTTTTAATGCAGAACTGTTGTCCGAGACTGTAACTGTAAGTACGTTATTTGAAAACGGTCTATGATAGTTTTCAATAATAATTTTAGTAGATATGAATTCAATTGCAAGAAAATCAAATACTGGAAAATCTATCGATATTATGAGGTATTATGAAATAATTTATATATATATATATTTTATATTTAACTACTTACAGTGGCGGCGCCAGTTATTTTTTATTGGGGGCGACACCAGGCCAAAATTTGTATGTTGTACATTTACGCGAAGACCGACTCGATCACACATTAATTTACTATAATATCAAATAATATTGTATAATAATACGGTATATTTCTATATAAATAATCGCAAATGTTCTACGGTAAAACTTCAAATATCATTCGATTTCTTTTATTTGTATTTTAATGTATGAGGTTCTAGAAAATGTGCAGTACTGCAGTTAGTATTAACTGGGATTAACTTTATTCATTATATTAATTTCTAAATGTACAAAAAAGGCATGATTAATTTGAATATTACAGTTCTTAATATAATATAACTTAAGTCTAAAAACTCTTTGAAGTAATTAATACTAATTTATATGTAAATAATAAATTAATAATTATTTTCATTACTTTTATACATATTTGTAATATTATGGAATCCAAAGTATGTACATACAACGTATAAGATAATGTAGGTACCTACTTTATCTTTTATCTAAACTTGTCATTAGTTTATATGATTTATGGCATGGGTGTGTTTCTATGCAGTGCTCGATTTGGGGGGATACGCGGGGGGACGGAGTACCTCTTCTATTTTTTATTTTTTTTAAGCGTTCACCTACTAATTATTAAATCCCCTATGATATTACATGTACTTAAGCATATTAGGAGGGACGCTAATTTTTTTGAAAGTCTGATAGACCCCCTTCTTCTTTTTCTCCAAACCAAACACTGGCTTCTATGCACATTCATATTATTTACATTTATTGTAATTAAATAAATTAAAAGAGGGCTTTTTGGACCTAATATCTAAATATCAATAAGTATTATTAATTTTATAAGAAGAGTTCTTGTGGAAGTACTAAAGTGACTCTAAAGACTCTGTGTCTGTGTTTAGTACTGAAGATGATAACATCGTTGTCGAAATACGTATTTACTAAAATAATAAAGTAAATTTTTTGTGGACTTTGGTTTTTATTTATTTATTTATATATAATATTATAGTATTATTAAAATCAACATAAATAATTATTGTAAATTATTAAGATAGTATTATTTTATTATTATTTTGAATTAAATCAAATTTGTCCACAGCCATATCAACATATAAATTCTTTGAAGCTTTTTTTTCAATAGCTAATATAAATATTCAATTAAAATTTTAAAATACATTTTCATATTAAATTAAATATTTAAATATTCATTATTAAATTATAGAGGGGGTCAATGAATGGGCAAAATCAAAAGTTGGGGCACTTGCCCAAACTTGCCCCAGTGTAGCGCCGCTCCTTACTACCTATAATAATAATATGTTTCCTTATGTTTTCAAATATAATTATCTATTGATTTTATAAATTACAAACATTTGACAAATTCCATATCGTTCATTAAAATTGAGTTGGGAATCATTATTATCATCATTATTCATGAACTACCTAATATAATATAGTATCTTTTTCGAATTTAATTTTAATTTTTTGTGAAGACAGTATAGTAGTATTGTAAATATTACTATTATTTCTATTACACTGGGTTCTCTGGCTGAGATGATGTATCAATTTAAAAAATTCTGAATTTGTGAGGAATTTACGTAATTAATTGTTTTTCAAACTATTTTTTTCTTAATGTTAACCTTGGTAATACCTACTACAATTTCATATTTTATTGTTGGTAGTCGCATAACCCAAATGTATTAACCTACTTAATTAATAAAATAACTGGTATAATTTAATTGCATTATTGCGTTATTACGTATAAATAACATGTACATTATCTTACAGATTTTTAACACGAAACTATACTAAAGGAACGATTGATGCTCATGAAATAGAACATCATTCCAATATGAAAGATGACTGGTGGAAAATTAATGGTCCATTAAAAGTGATACATTCTTGTAATCATTTAAGGTAGACAATTTATATAATTATCTTAAAATTATATTTATTTTATTGATATTTACATAATTAAAATAAGTAAAATATATAATATTGATAAAATTTTATAAATTATATTTTAGTACAAAATTATTAAATAAAACTCATACACGAGATACAACATTATAGATTGCAATTACATAATATATTACTTATGTAAAATATAAATATTTAATTAATAAATTACTAATAAATTTGGTTTGTAATTAGAGTTTCATTTATAATGAATGGATTAGCAAATATGAAGAAAATAGAGAAAAAAAATATTAATTCCCACCAAAGTTTAGAAAACATAAAAATACTTGATGTTGGTTGTGGTGGCGGAATTTTAACTGAGGTATGGTTTTAAATAGAATATTTTTTATATATATATAATATATATTTTCTTATGTATACTTAGTCATTAGCTTATCTTGGAGGCAATGTAATTGGTATTGACCCTAGTGAAGAACTGATACAAATTGCCAATGAACATTCTGTGTTTTTAAGAAACAAAAAATTAAAGTATATACCTATTGTAAAATGTATTTATAAATTCAATTTTAGTTATGTTTTTTCTTCAGATATTTAAATGAACCTATTGAAGAACATGTTAAGTTAAATATAGAAGCATATGATGCAATTGTTTCCTCAGAAGTTTTGGAACATGTATCAAATAAATATGAGTTTTTAACTGCTACTGTTGAGTGTTTAAAGGTAATTAAGTATTATCACAATTTTCTGTCTGATAAACGCAAAATATGGTTAACTTTTCAAATTATTATGTTGTACAGCCTGGAGGATCTTTGTTTATAACGGTTCCAAATAGAACGTTTTATACTTGGTTATATTTAATTAAAATTTATGAATGTTTTAATATTATACCAAAAGGTACTCATGAATGGAAAAAATTCATATGCCCACATGAATTGCAGTCAACATTAGAAATGAATTGTAAGTTTAAACAAATTTAGATTTTTTTATGTAAAGTTATTTAAAATGCATTATATTAATTTGAATCAAATTTTCAAAAATTAATTTAAATTATTTTAGTTTATATATTAATTATATCAGATAAATTGTATTAAAAAAAAAGTACGAGTAAATAGCACTTCTTTTATAGGCAATTGTGATACAATTTCAATTAATGGATTTTCATATAACCCTTTTACAAATAAGGGGAGTTGGACTGATTCAACTAACATGTGGTATGCTTTACATGCAGTGAAAAAACTTTAGTAATTAATTAATAATTAGCAACGTATATTATATAATTATATTTTTTTTCAATACACATAATATTATGTTTAAAATTGAAAAAAATAATGGTTTTATTGTTCATTATTTATTTAAAATTATTTTATATTTCAGAATAAAATATTATTTTCTGATATATACCTAACTTAAACTCATTATCAATATTATATAATATAAATCTATGATTTAAATAAATTGAAATGTACATTTATAATTGATTTAAAATTTAATAATAAATAAATACATCATATTAAATGCAAAATATAAATTATATCTTAATTTAATATCCCTGATAAAGTTTGACGTCATGTTTGGAAAACAAATTCTATATGCATTTGAATTTACTTTGCCCAAGGCCCCGCAAAAGCTAGCGACGTGACTGGTTCCAAATTTCCAATTAATTGTGAATTATTATATTTGCAATTTTTTTTATAGTTGTTTAAATAATAAATAACAAGGGAAGAGATACTGCCATTCGGGTGTGGAAAGTATACAGTTGAATAAGGATAGTGTTGAATTTTGATTAACATTTTTTGGATGCAATGATAAATCATTAAAACATTAAACTATTCTGAGCCAAGTACTGTCAGATTTGGGTATTTAGTTGACTCATTTGTGAGTTTTATGATAAATTATTTATATTGAACATAGAGATTGATAAATGTAAAAATTTTTATCGGTATATAATATAATCTGATGAACATCGCTCAAAATCGTTATCACGAATGTAATGATTTATCATTGCATTAAAATGCTAATCAAAATTCAACACTATTTTTATTATACCTGTATCCTTTCCCAATCAGTATACCGTCACTTGCTTTAATTATTTTATATCTCAAAAAACTTGATCCATAATATTTTTTATATCTGTAAAATTGTTAATTTTAATAAATGTACGAATAATTAATAAAATATTAGAATATTTTAGATTCTGAACGGAGCGAAGAATGTATTGGTTTTACAATGATGTATGTCTTTTTTTTTTATGTCTGAAGACACTTTTACTACCCGAAATAATGCTCTGATTTTCACAAATGTCATATGTTTTCGATTGCAAATCGGATGTAGTTTGTACTTTATTAAGGTCATTCTTCGAATTTCTCAAAATTGACCCCATGCCACACAAAAAAAGTTGTGAAAAAAAATTTCCTTCGACAAATTTCATTCATCAGCTAAATTTGTCTATAACATTAACCATAGTGATAATATACATATTATTGTTACTAATAGCAACCAAAATAATAATATTATTGAAACTAATAGCAACCATCTATAAACAGAAATTTCCATCGTAAATCTTATAATATTTATTTGAGCACCTCCCTGGGGTTGGCAAAATCACAGATCATAGATCTCGTTAGATGATTTTTCCAATTATCTAGAATTAGCTAGAGGGCATAATGAAAAAAAATGATGAAAAAATGATATTTTTCACGAATACTGAAATTTCGACGAATTCGGTTTCAATATTTCATAACTCGATTTCATAACTTTGATAACTCAGGCAATTTTGAAGTTATATATATAGGTATGTGTGGTAAAATTTAGTTTATATATATTTTAATTTTTCCACTAAATATAGGACGTTGAATATTTCATGAAATTCTCGTCTTTATGACTTTAGGTATATAATGTTTGATAAAATTGGCTATTTTTAGCATCAATGTCTGAAAATTTTACTGAAGTATATTTTTTATTTACATAAAAATCCCTAGTCTCAATTTTTTTTTTAGCTGTTTAATTTTGATATCTTTAGTTAATCGAAAATGTTATGAAAAAAAGGCCAAAAAACGGCATTATATGATTGAACTTCGCTCAGAATCGTTTTTTCGAATGAAATGGTTTGCCATTGCATTCAAATTATAATTCAAATTAAACACTATGATTGCACACCTGTATCCTTTCCACACCTGTATCCCTTCCCTTGCTTTTTTCATACCTATATTTCTTTATTATTCATAACATAATTATCATTTTAACGTTATAGAAAAATTATATAATAATGATGTTGTCAACATATTATTATGATGAACATAACGTAAATTCATTTTTGAGATATCCCACACTATGATAGCTCGAAGTAGCTGGTTGCTTGCTCAACACATCTACAATTGTGTTAACCGACTACGACAATTACGAAAATCACAATTATATATTGCCTTTTTTATTCTATCCGAGAATTTATAAATAACAAAGTCACCTGTTTACAAAACCTACAACTGGATCAAAGAACCTAATACTTCATTGCTTCATACTTCAACTATAAGGTCAAAGAATAAGAGATGCTTAGAATATTATTAAAATAAATTGTCATGCACATCATATTCAACTTTGTGAATGTGCCAATAATCATATCACGATACTCAACAGAACATGCAAAATAACTCTCATAGTGACTCTAGTATATAAATAGTATATAGATCATAATGATCTCTCATAATGATCATTCACTCTCTTGGACTATAATCTTATATTATAAACATGATTTGTGCTTACATGAGATGTGTTTTTTATAATTTAAAATTTTGTCCAATTCTTATTCTTTAAATCATATCTTTGAACAAGAAAACTGTTAAAAAATGAACAGAAATGTTATTTTATTCATTTATTCTTTAATTGTAATTTGCTTTTAGAGTAATGAACTAATGACGCTTAATCCGGGTTATTGTATATGATGCTCTGCATTTCATAACTTGCTTCTGTTAATTAGATTACTGTTTGCTGGCTGATCACAATCAACAATATTGTGTTCAATGTTGACTACGAAAACCAAATAAAAAAATCTTATATTGCATATGTACTAATTAAAAAGGGGCAAAACATATTATGATGTACTTATAAAAGTACTTTAATTATTTACAACATGGGACATATAACAATTCTCTTCCGATATTCGATTCGTAATCATTGGTGAACACAATTGTAGATTGTGTTGAGCAAGCAATCATTTACAATGTCTTGATAACTATGAGTACAATTTCAACACATATAGTCTATTTTTGGTGTATATATATATATATATATATATATATATATATATATTTCATATTATGTAATAAACTAATAATCAAAAAGAGACATACTCGTATATCACAGAATTCCATGTATTCTTGCACATTCGTAATTATCTGTAAAGACAATTTAAAGTACATATGATCATAAGAGATCAGTATTACAACAATACCTTTTTCACTGAAATACATTATTTCAACATCAATATGAACCATATTTCCAATATACGTAAACTATTACAATATCAATCACTATGAAGCAAAAGCATATTGCACACTTAAGCAACCAAGCACAAATAAGAACATGGACGTTTAATGAAACTGCAGAAGGTTTCATTAAACCCTTTATTAATATGATACTGAACAAATAAATCAATTGTAAAAAAATCATTACTACACAAAACCTAGAATCAATTCCTTTCATCATACCCTTCTTCCGTTATGAACAAAATCTGGGAACGAAGATAAGTGCGCAGTGTTTCTACTAGTTGGGATGGCTTAGACTGGTAACCGATTCCTCATATATATAGTGGAGAAAAAGTGTCATATCGCATATTTGTTAGGTGGGTTCCTTAACACAGAAGGAAAGGATCATAATAATATAATACAAATAATTGAAATGGTGATGTTACTTAACACCTACCTATCATATACTTTGTCTAGGTTAGGTCGTACTGTAGTACCACTTCAATATGATCCACAATATAATTTTTTTTTTTTTAAAGCCAATTTAAATAAATTTTTTACTGAAATACATTATTTCAACTTCGATATAAATGAAACAATACAATGGAAACTGTTACATAATTGGCAATCATGATACATATTAAATCTATATATTTTTTCATATAAATATGTTGAGGTGTAGTAGGAGTCACACTTTCCATATTAGAATACATAATGTCATAATCTTTAAAAAAAAGTACATTTTATCCATAATGAGAATATAGAACTTGTTATTCATCTTGGCTTTCTTCCTTTATGAACACAATACAGGAACGAGTGTGCGTAGTATACTACGAGTTGAGATAAGCCATCTAAGCCAGATTGGTAACCGGTTACTCATATATATAGTGAAGAAAAAGTGTCAGATCGCATATTATTATATTGTTAGGTGGGGTTCCTTACCACAGAAGAAAAGGATCATAATAATATAGTATACATAATTGCATGGCGATGTTAATTTAACTTTACTTTTATGAAATCTATCATGTACTTTCCCCTAGGTTAGATGGTTGTATGTACTTTCCCCTAGGTTAGATGGTTGTCTAGAAGAAAATAATTAAGTTTGCAATTCTTAACAGGTGAATGTATCTTTAGTTAATATGAAATTTGTCAGAATAAACGTCAACCAGCTTTTCATTTCATAAATTATATTATATTATACCTACATACTCTATCATGATATCTATCATGATAGTGAATGATACATATTGTAATGTGTACTCCAATGTAATCCTCACCGACGAGGATGAATCGAAAAAAAGAGAATTTATTATATAACGTTAGTACTAATATAATAATGTACATTGTATTAGGTACTCACATCATATGAGATATAACACTTTTATAATTAGTACATAATATTATTTTATATAAACTAGTGTTATTTGTTTGTCGGTAGTCATCGTAGTCGTCGCTGAACACAATTGTAGATTGTGTTGAACAAGCAACCAGCTACCAGTGGTGACCTAGAAGAATAGAATAAGGTGTCTCGCACTAGACTGACGGCTTGCTCTGATTCGCATGGCTTTATGCATCAGATTCGGATCGTGTAAAGTAAACAATTGGGCGAATCTGCTATTTGGTGTCGCGCATCATCTTCGCGTCGTATAGGGTTAGGTAATCTTCTAGAAGAAAATAATTAAGTTTATAATTCTTTACTGGTGAATGTAGCTTTAGTTAATACAGAATTTGTGAGAATATGAGAGAAATCAATCAGCTTTTCATTCAATAAATTATATTATATAATACCTACATACTCTATCATAGTGCAATTTGTAATTGTTAAATTGCTCAACACAATCAACCATTGTGTTCACCGAAAACGACGAATCGAAAAAAAGGAGAAATTATTATATAACCTTTGTACTAATATAATAATGTACATTGTGTTATGTACTCACATAATATGTGATATTACACTTTTTTAATTAGTACATACTATTATATGTTATATAAACTTGTATGATTTGTTTGTCGGTAGTCATCGTAGTCGTCGCTGAACACAATTGTAGATTATGTTGAGCAAGCAACTAGCTATCTAACTCACAAGATTAAGGTTGAATTACCTTAATAGTTGACATTTACCTAAATTGAGCCTCTTTACTTTAATGAAACCTACTTTTATTAATTTACACTTCTGTACATTTCTAATAATCGAATATTTATTGAAAAAATTAATTCTTCAACATATTGTTTGTTCACAGATATAATAACTAATTAATATTTTTAATTTTATATGTATTTTTATAATAATATAAATTATATTATACAAGCTCCTATTCAATTAATATGTATGCTGTATGCATCATGTACTCTAATAATTTTGTTTCTTATTAATATATGCAATTGCAATACATACTTTTGCAATAGGTTATATGTGCTTGTCGTATTTGTAGTCGTCGCTGAACACAATATTGTAGATTATGTTGAGCAAGCAACCAGCTACCTAGTACTCCGTGACTGAGTATGCAATGCGGGACATAGGCGTGACGCGTGAGCTCCCAATAAGTGGCCTCTTTATTTATATTTGATTGTATGGATAAAATTACGTATAATATGATACACTTTTCTACTTTAATTATTCTATATAATATCATTGTAAGACGTTACTATATTATTTCTAATATGGTACCTAATAAACTTTTCGCTTGCCACACAATGGAATTATTGTTCTTCTTGATTTATGTAATTTATTTTGTATACCTACATATTGTTTTGGAGATAATATACTCGTAATATTGAATTTCAGCAATGATGTTTTATACTACTCCGATAATAACGAATATAAATAAAAATATAATTACTACATATTATGCAATATTTAATTAAATTCTGTGATATATGTTTGTCCTTTTTTGATTAATGCGTAGATAAATAATATATATTTTAACAACGTCCTATATGGTTTGAAAATAGTAGTTTTAGTCATCAATTTGTAATCATCTTGTATCTGATTTCTCGTCCAACAAAATCTACAATTATTATTGTGCTTACCGATGATTATTATGAATCGAATAAAAAAATCATATGCTATTTTACTGTGTTGGGAATAGAAAAATAAAAATTTATCTAGATACAGATAAAGATAACAAATGGTAATTTAATCTAGATAAAGATAAAGATAATTTTTATTTTATCTAGATGAGTATCAGATAATTTTTTTAACTATAAAAATAATTCCTCAAATGCTAGCTATATAATTAAAAATAAAATTTTGAAATCTAATATTTTCAATAATCTCCAGTATTATCTACTCATAAATCATAACGCATGTTTATATCTTGTCTTTTATACCATATTGTATGAGTACAATTAAAGATCATAAATATTATTAAACAAAATTATCAAAGATTTAAAGGGTTAGAACTTAGAAGGTTAAGAATAAAAAACATATTGATATGTTTACTATGTAAACACTTGCTCACAATTAATATATTATGTATATAAAAATAATAATAATAATAATAATAATAATAATAATAATAACAATAATAATAATAATAATAACAACAATAATAATAATTATAATAATAAATAATATTAAAAATAATTAATAATTATAATCTGCAACATAGACCTACAACACAAGATCATTTCAAATGTTTTATCATTCAATCTATTTCGCCTTGACGTTAGAACGTGTATTGCCTTACTAAATAATTGTTTGCTGAGTGCTGAGTATGGGATGGTACTATGGTAGTGTTATATTTTAAAATATATTTGTTTTATGATATAGGATATTCATTTAATAAAACAAATTCTTTATTTTTGGAATTTAAATAAGAAGTAACTTGATGATATGCATTATTTGAAATGAATGACTGAACGTCATTAATATCACTATCATTTTCATTACATATTGTAGAATAAAAATCATTGTCATTATATTATCAGAATCATGTTCTTTGGTATTTAATTTCATAGGATGCACCATAGAGTCTATAGAATTAGAAACACTATTACCCTTGGCTAAAAATATATTTTTACAAAAACTAATGTAACTCTTTGGTATACAACTCATCTTGAATTTGGGATTACTTATAGATGCCTATAAAATCTCTAATTTCTGCAGAGTGTAAATCAAATTTATAAGAATACCGTGTTTCAAGGGCTTTAATAATGGAATGGCTTATTGGTTTACAATATTTCAAATCTGTAAATGATATTAACTATCTTCTTAATACTAAATTAGTTGGTGCAATGGTGCTACATATCCCAAAAAAATTTATTTTCTCTTGTAATTTATCCAGAGATATAGTAGATATAGATTTTTCCAATTCGTAGATTAAAATTAAATATTGTTTAAACTTTCAATTAAATGGTAACATACTAGGGTGAGTGTTTCTGTTATTGATATCATTCAATATATTAATACAGTCATTAAAAAAATTTGTATTACATAAAAATTTTCTATCTATATTCTGTTCCAAAAGAGAAGGTGTCTTCTGAAAAGGTGTGGGTTCAGTGCATAGCGAATGACGGCCAACGCGACGCGTACCCGATTTTTTCCCTTCCACTTGTCATTGTTTCACGCGGTGAGCTTTACGAAGTCTATTTCCGATCATTTCCGATCATTTCTGACGATGTATACACTGTAATTAAAATGCGTCACACGATAGCCGTGTACAGTGTACAAGTGCACGGTTATCAGGTGACAGGTTATACGTACACATATATACGTATTCACCAGGTGTCATAGATGTCAACAATCAAAGCGCGCTGTATAATAGTTTTTAACGCTGCATCTGGGTGTCAGAGGTCGCTGGTAAGCATACGTGCATCTATCGGAGTAGGTGGGTATTAAGTGGGGAAAACTGGTCACCGCTTCGTGTCTTCTCTTTTGAAACAGAGTATTATACCTATAGATAATGTGGTTTAGATAACTTAATAATATCTAGATACAGATAAAGATAATGCAATTTAAATTTATCTAGATAAGATAAACATTTTTTATCTAGATAAGTTATCTAGATAAATTTATCTAGATATTTACCAACACTGCTATTTTACCCCTTTTAGATTTTGATTAACGCAAAAATGTATCGGTTTTACAATGATGTGTGCTTCTTTTTTTTATTTCTATGTCTAAAGATTCTTTTTTTTACCCGAAATAATGCCCAATTTTCAAGAGTAGCATATAGTACCGGTTAAGATTTGGATGTAGTTGGTACTTTATTGAGGTCATTTTTCGAATTTTTTAAAAGTGACCATATACAATAACTAAAACGACCAAGAAATGATGAAAAAATGGCGTTTTCATCGAAAACTGAAATTTCGATGATTTCGATTTGAATATTTCATGATTACTCAAAAAATTTTGAAATTGGAGGCTTGAATATTTTATTGGGTATTCAGATAGGTACTATACCTATAGTATACATGCATATGTAATAAAATTTTGGAACCGTTAAGTAGTTTTTCTATAAAATATAGAACTTTGCATAATTCGTAAAATTCTCGTTTTTATGTATGTAATATTTGATAAAATTAGCAGTTTTAGGTTTTAAGGTCCTGAAATTTTACTGAGTTATCACATATTACTTAACATGATATCAAAATAATAAAAATGTCCTAAGGTTTAATTTTTTTCTGTTTAAAATTAATACTTTATTTTATTATTTATAATATAATATATTATTATATATTCTGATTTATTCTTATTTATATTTTTTGATTCTTTGTTACTTTTACTTTAATCGTAAAGTATTATTTGTCTTATTTCTCATTACTTTTAAAAAACAAAATTATTAGAAATTCAAAAAAATTTGAACATTTTTTTGTAGTATATTGATGTTTATATATTATATATTAACGTTTTTCCAAAACATTAGAAAAATCTCAAGTCTTCAAGTTTTTTTATAAGTGTTTTAAGTTGAAATTTTAGTAAAACCGATATTTATGGTATATACTTGTGAGATATTATTATTTCTCAATATTATATTAAACATTTTTGAAAATGTTATTTAAGCATACCGATATATATCACAATTCACAACGTATTTTCAAAATATGAGGAAAATTTCAAGACTCACATTTTTTTTATAGTTGTTTAAAGTTGAAATTTCAATAAAATCAATATTTGAAGTACCTATTTATATGGATTATTCTTATTTTATTACAATATTTTACAATAATATTAAAAAATAGACAAAAAATATTTTTAAATTTTTAAAATTTTATTGAAGTTTAAATTTTACTTAACTTGGTTCCAATTATGATTGTACTTCGCTCAGATTCGTTTTTTTAAATTCGATGGTTATGTTTTATCATTACATTCAAATTCTAATTAAAATTAAATACTATGATTTGCACACCTGTATCCCTGTCGCAGGAGTATCAGCTCTTTTTGTTTTATTTTCAATTCAACATTATTATCTATATAATAAAATTACGAAAAAATATACGTTACACTCTTCAAAATCTAAACGTACACCGAATTCTGTCGGACAACGAACCAACTACACCAGGGAACGGTTATAATACGTCTCGCGATTCCTACGCTATGCTGAGCTCCGTATACATTTTTTTCTTGATTTTAATTTAAGTAGGTACTCGGAAAAAAAAGTAAAAAGAATCGTCCAATGAAAATATATTAGTTCCAAATGATATTTTCGATAGTTAAAAATATTCTAAAACATTCTTCTATCAAAAATATAGAATCTAAATAATTATAGAATTTAATATATTATGTTATTAATTATTATAATAAAATAATTTCGTTTACTTATTTGGAGGTGAAAATATTTTGAATGTTTTAGTATCATTCATATAGTCGTATATTAATGATTTATAAAGTCTAAATTGAGAATTGGATACGATGTTGTTTTTCTTTTTCTCTTTATTACACGTTTGGTTTTTTATTTTTTATTTTTTATTTAAATTCAACCAAGGTAAAGAATATAATAATATAATAATAACAATATTATTATTATCTAGGTTGAATATTTTTTCGCACGTGATGGCCGAATCAACACAATATTAATATACTATGCGGTTAACACGAATTTAATTAGGCAACGGTCCGGTATCAACACGATAATAATATTGATCGTGTATTAATTCATTAAGCTCCCAACTAAAATGTTAATAGATTAATTTTATTTCCTAACTACGTATTTCAATGTCAAAGGTCGAAAAATATATTATTATAATATTAATTAATATTTATTATTATTTTTTTAATTATTATTATTTTAATTATCATTTTATTATTATTATTATTGTTATTTTTTTATTATTATTATTATTATTTTCATATACCACATCGAAGGGTTAATGGAAAACGGGTTTCGCTTTATATACGTTGAAAATTATCTGAAGTCGTACTAATGTTTCCAATAAGTTCAATAACGCGTATTTCGTTCACAATATCGTACGAACCGATCGAATCAATTAAAATTTTTTGGTAACAAAAAAAAATGTACGAACGAACTCGCCATGTTCGATAAATTTAAATTTCGTTATTACCGCGACACAAAAGCATAATTATAGTACGTCATATTATATTGTTATACGTATAATATTCGTATTCCGTCGTTAATATTTATTTATTATTCGTTTTTACAGTAATTTTAACGAACGGGGGACCAAATAAGAAATTCACCCCAACGCGTATTTGTATGATGTTGCATAAAAATGTACTTGGGAATTTTTTTTTTAGAAATAAAATGAACATATTTATATTATTTAATCGACGACACAAGTTAATCAAAATATTCTTCTTCGGTCCTTATTTTTTTTATATATAGTTTTATTTTTTAAAGAATTACGGACGAAATTTCGTTGTGAAAGCATAATACCTATTTCTTATAATATATAAAATTAGAATTAACGTGTTATAATATTTTTATAATATTGTAACGGATTTATAATAATTTAGTAACGGGGTCTTTTCGTTTGTTTTTTACCTTTCTCATTCAAACTTAAACCCCTAATTAAATTTATAATCTTAACAATCATGAGTATATATAATATTTATGAGAAACGCGTAGAAATATTATAATCCTTTTGGACAAAAAAATACGTTTTTATTGATATGACGTGTTTTAAATATTGTTTTCACGTGAAAAGTTAATAATAGTCACTCTTTTTACGTAAATTAGCTCGGAAAAAAAAAAAGTAAATGATTACATATATATTATATACTAATTTATAATATTCAATATAATATTCAAGTCTTTAAGTTCAAAATTTTTTGAGTTATCGTAAAATATTGAAATCGAATTTGTTGAAAAACGACGTTTTTTCTTCATCGGTTTTTGGTCGTTATTCCAATCATATATGGTCAATTTTGAGAAATTACCTAAATAAATTATCAACTACATCCACTTTCCGACCGGAAACATATGCTATTCGTGAAGATCGGAGCATTATTTCGGGGTACAAAAAAAATTGTCTTCAGAAATAACGAAAAAATTACATACAGCATATTATTGTAAAATCTATGTATCATTGAAATATAAAAATTATGTTTATGTTAAAAAGTAAGTAATATTAGAAATACTGGTAGATGTAAATTAATTATTTTACACGAAACTATCGTTTCGCGGGTGAAAAGTGAATATATAGTATTATCAATATTTACACGATATAAACATATTTGATAACACCCATAATATTACATAACTATTTTGATAAATTTGAGTGGTTAACGCAATACGTATAATAGTTATACCTAATGAATTATTAAAATTATGCATTTTATGATATCCTGTAACTAAATACACGCAATAAAAATATATTGTAATACCTACGTCGAACGTTAATATTATGTTATACGGTTATAAAATTATTGTTGAGCTGTTGTAAGTTTATTGCGTACCATAAAATTAATTTGTTATTTAAACGATACATATACGAGTATTCGATCGCGTGAAGCGTTTAAGTCTCAAGTTACATAATCTATACACACACAAACAAAACAGTAAAAGTAATATCGCATCAAATTAATTTTACAAAATATAACGCGTTATCTAATTATTATTATTATTATGTACCTATCGAAAATTAATTTTCGAAATTGACCGATATTAAAATATGCCCGCGCGCCATTTTTACCATATTTTTTCCGTATACAATAATAATAATATATTGTATTAATTAAAATTATAAACTCGGAATTTTGGAGAATTCAATTTTCGAAGCATTTTTTTAATTTTTTTCGTTACGTTTTTTATATTAAGTCCCCGTACTCGTGACCCCCCCCCCAAAAAAAAAAAAAAAAAAAAAAAAAAAACATAACGTTATATGGTAGGTACCACCTATACGTCATTTAAACGGTATCGAATATATTTTTTAAATACTTTAAAATCAAACGCGACGAAGAAGTAAAAATGATTTGGTTTAAATTTTAATTGGAAAAAAAAAATTCAATCGCGGGAGAAATACGTTTAAATAGTTTTATGCATAATATTATACGAGTAACGTTTTATTACGTTTCCATCTGAGGCTTCTTAAAAATAAATTCATAAAATTCTCCGTACAGAAATTTATTACATTTTATACAATTTCTCGTATCGACGTATTAATAACACGTATATTATATCTCAACGAAATATTATAATCATATAAAAATACAATTCGAACACACGTTATAAAAATAACGAATATTATTACGAATATGACGTTATCAAATTTAAACTGTATGTACACGAACAATAATATTATTATTACCTTTTTTGATTATAATAAATGCACTTTTCGTTTCGCTAAAAATCTAAAAAAAAAAAAAATATTGTGATAAACTGATAATTTGATGGTACCTTATACGAAACGAGACGGTTTCAAGAAACGTTTCGTCGAAATAATTCAATATCGGTCTTGTGTATTTTACGACATTCCTACAACGGCAAAACACATAGTTTACCCCTAATGTATACGTTAAAAAACTGTAAATAATTGCTCGGAATAGATTAGATGATTTTTTATATGTTAAATGTGAAATATAACGCGACAAAATGGATAAATTAATAATAATAAAAATAAAAAATATTATAGGAAAGGCGTAACTTTAATTTAATTCAATCACTGTAAAACACAGTACGTTATATAGCAGGGGTGGCGAACCTTTTTTGGGTCAAGTGCCAAAATTTAAAATCAATTTTTTTGTAATATGCTCGCGTGCCATAAAAAAAAAAATGAATTTTCCTAAAATACATATTATTAAAATCATTAATATTATAACATTTATAAACACATTTTCTTACCTATTATTGAAAACTTTTAAATTTGATTCTTAAAATTTCACATACTAAATTTTAAAAATTATGATTTTTTTTAAGATAAATAATATTTTTTTAAGTTTTTAAATTTGGCGTGTCACTGAAATTTGGTCAACGTGCCATAGGTTCGCCACCCCTGTTATATAGTCATAGTGTGTGGTTAAAAGTTTATTTTTAAGATATAGAGAACGGTCGCCATAATGAAATAAGGTAGAAATAACGATTTTCGTAGTATGTTATTTTTGTAATATTTCAAACGGACTTTACAATATTATCATTTCTACTGGTCAGTCGTGACGTCAGCGTATACATGAAAATAACAATACGCCGTTTTAAGTCTTCGTTGTCTGCAATTATTACTTTCTCGAATCCGGCGCGTGCACACTTAATTTAATGTGTTTTCCATCGAAATACGGTAAATGTAACGCTTATGTACTTATAGTGATGTAAAATTTCAGAAATTTAATATTCTAGAAATTTCTGAAATTCAATTAAATTTATTAATAGAGCTTATTTTTCAGTCATTAGGCGTGTAAATATTTATTAATATAAAAAATTGTAATATATATTATTAAAATATTAGAAATATACTATTCAAATTTTATTAAGTTAATATTCAAATTTCAAATATTTTATTTTTAAAATATAATCAATAAACCATAATACAGAGTTAATAAAAATTAAAAAGCAGAATCTGATATTGAAGTATAATTTTATAAAATAAATATCAGATATTCGTATCTTTTATAATATATAGGTATTTCTTTCGCGGTATCAATTTCTTTGTTATCAAAATAAAATTAATGTAAATAAAAACGAATAATACAATATTTTTCTCTAGAAATTTCCTACTTACATCAATAGGTACTTGTATATAAAAATAATATTAAATTAGTATTTTGGATAGAAAAATGACAAAAATAATACTTAAATAGGTTAAAAACGGGAAGTGGTATACACAGGAGAAAATACGAAATTCTGACTATATAGGCGGGAAAAAGAATAACGTATAATATAATATTTTTTGGATCGCGAATAAAAATAATATACTCTTATACGCAGTTTATATAATATTTATTATAACACGCGGTTATAAATTAGGTTAATTGTGTTTTTCTAAATTATTTTTATTCGAGCAAAGCATTTCATCAAGTAACATTTTACACGTTACGTTAACGCGTCTTGCACGTTGATAAACTATTATAGATCACGTTTTGATTGTCTTTTACAGTTAACCTTAAAAACCCACCCATATCGTGTTTTTCGGTTTTTCGTACGTCAACGTCAATGTTCAATTGTAAACATTTACAAATCGTCAAAAATCATAATCGTACTCGTATTTATTACGTGTAAACAACGCAACGTATTAATATTAAAATCTCCCATAAATTATCGAAACGTTTTATAGAAATTTTCTAATACTTTTTTTTTTTTTTAACCGAAATTCACGAAACAAAGACATTACAATAATTATGTTTTATTTTTTATTTTTTTGTCAGGGAGCTATGATATTTCCAAAGAGTATTGTTATAATATCTTAGATATATCGTACATATAGTAATATAACGTGAAGACTGAGTAAATCATACTGTATTTAAAACGTTTTAATTTTACATATTTTTCTGTAATTATAATATTATATACCTAATTAAAAGCAGTGTCTCGCTTCCATGTAATACGACAACAATATAAATTGAAAAGATTTTATTGGACGTTTTACACACGAACGGATTCGCTGCAAATTTCGGTAAACAAAATCGAAATAACTCGTGTAAATAAAACCGATCAAAAATAATATATTTAAAAAAAAATGCTTACAATTTTCATAAAAAAATTTAACTACACAACATATAAGCTGTATTATAATATCAAATACGAGTATAACCTTATTAAATATAAAAATATATAAAGTTTACGTGTATATATGTTATGGTGCGTAATATAGTTTTTCTATAAGTTTTTTATTTTAAATATCGCGTTATTTGTACAGTTGCGTAAATTGTCGTTTTGAAATTAGCCAATAATATAATATATAAAAAATAAACATTACAAATTGTTTGAATTATAAATATTAATCGTCGGAAAATCATATTTTATGGCATACGTAGTGATCGAAATATCGTGCAAAGATAACATTTCCGAGTGATATGCGATTTTGACCACATTGTATACCTAATGTAATATTATAATAATATACGCATAATAATAAAATAGGTACGATAATAATATTATATTTTACTACTCGTTGTAAGTCGTTTTATATATAAAATAGGATTGTGCGCACAATTTCTGATATTTTATTTCGAACAATACGTGATTACGTATTATATTCAAATAATGTTTTTTTTATTTTTATTTTAATTTGTCGAATACAAATAATAAATTTATTAAATTGTTTTCTCTTGTACGCGCCTCGACTGTAATATTTTAAAATATGTTTATTCAGAAGAAAAACGACGTTGATATGCGGTATAATAATTATGGTTATAATGATTTAGGTATGTGAAATATTATCTATACGCGCACATTTTTCATCGCGTAAACAACAAATTCATATAATATACGTCGATAGTTTACGGTTTTACACTTACACACGACGTACGACATTTTATATATATATTTTTTTTAAATATTATATTAAAGAATTTTAAATAAGATATTTTTTTCTCTTTTCGTTACCGTCTTGGTTCTTATATATTATAATTTTCATAACATATACAAAAACGAATTAAACGTTATAAGATATTACGCAGCGTTTGTCCATATCATACACGAAATACGAATATTAACATAACATAATATGCGATAAATACGTCTTGATTTTTCAATTTTCGACAATTTTTTAATTTTTTAGTTTTTTAATTGACGTTTAAATTTATAATATTATCATTACAAAACAAATTGTATTCATCACTGTTACATAATACATATTATTACATTGTTCGAAATTCATTATCTGTACATTATAATATATTATAATAGATAACAGTTAAAGATACGCGAGAAATATTTTGAAATAAAACGAGCGGATATATAGGTAAGATAATAATAATAATATACACGATTTAACGGATGCGGGAAAAAGAGCAAAAAAAGCTAAATTAAAGCATATATTATAAACCGTCGATTAAATGAATAGGTCACAGGTATATACAAGATTAGATTACGATTGTTATTGACTTCTGTACGCCGCCGCGTCCAAGTTTCTGTTGAAACGTTTTTATTAATTTTTTTGTAATGAGACTTTTAGCCTTGCAATTCAAATTTTTACCGACAAGTGTAAAGATATAATGTAATATATATTTTTTTTTTTATCCACTAACGAGACCTCATGACCCCGTATATATTTTACATAACATCTGAACGAAACGTTAATATACGTATCATATTATATTATAATCGACGAGATTATTTAAATATTAAAAATTATTATTTGTAAAAAAAGAAATTAATTAACATTTTCTTATCAAATCTTTGAGTTCATTGATCCTTTTTCGTTTTTTCGTTTTTTTTTTTTTTACACCATGAAATTATTACAAAAACCGGTAAAGACTAAAAACAGCGCGAGTTTAATAATATTTAATATAGTGTCACGTTTTGTAAATTGCGACGGTAAAACGTTCGCATATAAAATATGAAATTAATTATATTATCGTATTTTAGATTTTAAGCGAAGCGAGAAATGTATATTAGTTTTCAAATGATATAATTCTACCCAAAATAATGCTCTGATTTTCACTAATAGCATATGTTTCCGATAGGAAAGTGAATTTAGTTGATATATTATTGAGGTAATTTTTCAAATTTCTCAAAATTGACCCAATAACGCGATAGGAAAAACGACCAAAGTATACGTCATTTTTTACGAAAACTAATTATTTGACTATTCGATTTCATAATAACAATAACTCAGGCAATTTTTAACTTAAGAGACTTGAAAATTTTATTGTGTGTTATAAATAGGTATTATATTTACAGGAAAAATTTTGGAACGATTATGTTAATTTTTCTACAAAACTTTAAAAACTTCCTAAATTTCTTGTTTTTTATCTTTATAATGTTGATTAAATTGATAATTTTGGGTTTTAAAGTCTGAAAGTTTTACTGAAGTATATCTACTTACATATTACTTAACATGATACCAAAATATTAGAATAATCTCAATTTTTTTTATAGGTGTTTAAAGTTGAAAGTTTAGTATGATCGATATTTTTATAAGTAGTATTTATAATATGGATTATTCATATTATTTTTCAATATTTTACAAATTTTGAAAAATTAAAAAAATTAACTGAAGTTCCATTACATATTACTTAACTCTTAACTTCGTTATTATAAATTATTTTGAATGTAACATTAACCTTTTTATATTATATATATATATAGCAATATAGCTGTTTGAAGTAATGAAGTATAAAAAGAAGAGCTGTGATACTGCTGTGATAAGTATACAGGTGTAAAGAGGATAATGTTGAATTTGATTAAAATTTGAATACAATGATAAATTCATTGCATTTGAAAAACGATTCTGAGTGAAGTGCTATCAGATTTAGGTATACCAAGGGTACTCATTTTGGTGTTTTATGAACATTTATATTGAACGTAGAGACTGTATGAATGTAACAATTTTAATCAATATAATATACGAGTATATTATTATATCTGATGAACTTTGTTCAAAATTGTTTTCACGAAAGTAATGTTTATCATTGCATTCATATTTTAATCAAAATTCAACACTATCCACTTTATATCTTTACACCTGTATTCATTCCACATTAGTATCAGCTCTTCTTTTTATACTTTAAACAGCTATAAAAAAAGGTCAATATAATATTCACAATAATTTATAACTAATATATATTGCAGTTTCAATAAAATTTTTGCATTCTCATTTTACTTTCTTTTTTTTTTTTCTAGCTGTTTGTAAATTTAAAAGGTAAATGAAAATTTTTATATTAGGTTTATTGGGTTTTTAAACAACATTTGTGAACTTTAGTTTCAACCTTCAACCGGGGAACCGGTGATACTAACGAAGGACGTGTAATTTGAGTCGTCTAAAAGAACTATTTTTTTTCCTTTTTAGATATTAATATAAGTAAATAATTAAACGTAACGTTTAAAATACAATTCAGATCGATTTCAGTTGTCCACTTTTTTTATATTTAATACAACAGATACCTATATATATATAGATGATATTTCATTGATTAGAATTAAAATTTTGATTGCGTAAACTTTATTTAAATTACATTTTAATGTACGATATTATAAAAAAATATGTAAGTACGTAACAGTTTTCTTTGAAAATGTAAAATTTGAAACGAAATTCCCCCAAAAAAATATAGTACCAAACTTTTTAGTCTAACGTACGAGAATAAATATTAATTAAAGAGAAATAATTCATTTCAAAACTATCGTGAATCCATTTTTTTTATTATTCTTAAGTACATGTTTAATATTTATAAAGAATATCGTAATTAATTAATAACGAAATTTATAAATAATTTTAAATTATAATTTTAAATTATTTTTTATTTACTAACGTTTTTATTATTTTTCTTACAAAAATAATTATTATAATAAATAAAAATAATTTGTTCATTACTTTTTTATAAACTTTAATTTATATATATATCAATATTCATAAATTATTATAATTAAATTAAATTTATTGGTCAAAATCATTACAAACAAAATGATCTTATATGAAAATAAATATGAACACAATTAATGTAATTTTCTCTTTCGTTTAAACTTTAAAGTTATCACCAATTTTCAGATAAATCTCAGATAATTTAAATAATTATTCTTGGTACGATTTATTTAGTAGTATACCTACCGTTAATGTAAGTCTTAGATACGGTCTACGTACCATTAAACAGAAAATATTATTTATAATAGTATTTAATAAAATACAATAAATCGACTACTTGTATGATATCAAATTGTCATTAATGAATGAATTACTAACAATTAAAAATTAACTTTAATCGTGATAATTGAACGCGTCGTGTTATATTCGTTCCATTTTCCTTCCTAACAGTTTAAAGTGTGAAAGAGACGCGTCCTGGAATGGACGTCACTCTTTTTAAATCCGTATAAATTGTTATCAATACGAATATATTTATTGGTTAATAATATAATTACGTCCACTCTCGAAACGGAAGTATTTTATCAAAAAGTGTATAAATAAAAAAATAAATAAATTTTTCTCTATACCTACACGACTTTTTTTTATTATAATAATTATTATTAGGCAATATAATATTGTATCTATATTATGGTTATATAAGACCAGAATTTATTATTAAAACGTTCGTCCTGCATTCGTCAATATAATTCGAACTTCAAAACTCATAAATTATCGTTCTGATAATTTGATTTTGATCTTTTCTCATTTTTCTTTTGGTAAAGATATCGTCCACATCACGGGACTTTGCTATATTCTAATTCCTAAAACTCGATTATTCTATCTGATCGCGTCATCGATTTCGTATTTTTATATTATAATATACACGCAGGTTATATTATACGCGTATATATAATAATATTATAACACGACATGTCGTGCGTTAAAGTATCAAACAAATGACGTCAATAGTAAATTGTCTGCTCGATATCCATTTGTACCGTAAAATATATTATTATTACGAGAATTTTTTAATTATTGTTATTGTTATTATTATTATATAACAACGTGCGTAATTATATTATTTGATTTTAATTATTATCGATTTATTATCAAATATCGCGGTTTTTCTCAATAAGCGCGTTTATAATATTATTTTAACGTGTAATTAGTACAATAATAATAATATAATATATTAAAATTATATATGATAAATATATGAACCAATTTTTTTCAACGATAACAACATACGTCACACGATAACTTATCTCCAAGTTAGGATCACTACACACGTAAGTATAAATTGTTCTTTTGACGTTTTCAGCGGTTTATTTCGGGGAATATTATATACGTCAACGTCGGAAATATCGTTCTTTATACGTGCGAAAACACGCCGTTTAAATTCCATTTTCTCTGCGTTCGACGCTTCATACCAGCACCTAAATACTCGATTTCCGATGTATTTAACGACGAAATTTTACTCGGAAAATCAATAAATATTAATGACGCGATACACTCGATAATATCGCGGGTGTACTATCACCAGATTTGTCCAATCTATTACGTATTTTTAAAATTTGATTTTCACTATCGACTATCTATATATTATATTATAAACAAATCGTATTTTTCCATTTGCATTGTAATTTTTCCTTTTTGACTGATTAAAATTGAAAATACAAATCTTTCTTTTTATAATACCTTACTATAACTATGACTATGAGTAAATATTTATTAATGATAACACACAAATGAATTGTTCGAATAATTCCTAAATAGTCGAAAATCGATACCATTTTGGAACAACCAAACTGGTACGTAACGTTTACTCTCACTGTTGAATATTATTCTACGATTAATCGACTAAAATAATATTTTTATTTTTCAAAATTTCATCTAACTACAGGGTTGATCATTTTTTAGATTCTGAGCGAAGCGAAGAATGTATTGGTTTTACAATGATGTGGGTCTTTTTTTTTTTTTTTGTTTTTTTTTTTTTAAGTATGAAGACACTTTTACTACCCGAAATAATGCTCCGATTTTCACGAATGTTCTATGTTTTCGATTGCAAATTGGATGTAGTTTGTACTTTATAAAGGTCATTTTTCGAATTTCCCAAAATTGACCTCATGTCACACAGAGAAAGGACGAAAAAATAACGAAAAAAGGACATTTTTCCTTCGACGAATTTGATTCATCGGATAAATTTGTTTATAATAGTAACCATAGTGATAATATAAATATTATTGTTACTAATAGCAACCAAAGTAATAATATTATTATTGTTACTAATAGCAACCAAAATAATATTATTGTAACTAATAGCAACCAATAACCATCTATATAAACAGAAATTTCCATCGTAAATCTTATAATATTTCTTTGAGCACATCCCTGGGGGTTAATCATATATTCATATCGCAGATCATTTGATCATTATTGATCAAAGGCTAAGGTCTATAATGAGAATTAACGAACCATTCGGTTATATATACATAATATTGTTAGGTGATTTTTTCCAATTCTCTAGAATTAGCTAGAGGGCAAATTGAAGAAAAAGTTTATTTGTATTTTTCATGAAAACTGAAATTTCGACGAATTCGGTTTCAATATTTTACGATAACTTAGGCAATTTTGAAGTTAAAGACTTAAAATTTTTATTGGGTATTTATATAAGTTACCATATATTAATATGTGGTAAAATTTTGGTACCGTGTTACGTTCATTTTTCTACAAAATATTGGACTTTAAATATTTCGTAAAATTCTCCTTTTTACGTATATAATGTTTGATAAAATTGGCAATTTTTGGCATCAAGGTCTGATAATTTTACTGAAGTATTTTTTTTATTTACATAAAAATCCCTAGTCTCAATTTTTTTATAGCTGTTTAAATTTGATATTTTTAGTACATCGAAAATGTTATGAAAAAAAATGACGAAAAAACGGCATTATATGACGGAACTTCGCTCAGAATCGTTTTTTCGAATGAAATGGTTTGCCATTGCATTCAAATTATAATTAAAATTAAACAATATGATTGCACACCTGTATCCCTTCCCTTGCTTTTTTAAATTAAATTTTAAAATTTTTATTGTAAGTATACACAAAACAACAACATTATTTTCGTATGAAATGTGAATGGATTAAAAAAATTATAATTTATAAATATATAATAGATTATAAGTTATTGACAGGGACAACCCGGGTGAGACATTGGTATATATAATATTATACTTGTGTATACAAGTATTTTAATTATGTAATTATGGATACATAGCTTTCCGGCTGAATGTAAACTCCTACACGAATGACCTTTTTACCTGAATTTAAAATATAGTGTAATCTCCTATACAGACCATTTTTACCTGCCAAAAAAAAGATGGTGTAATCCTCCTATACATGGTATTTCTCGTATAGATGTGTGTAGGCTTTCTATCTTTCCGACTTCAATGGGAATATACGAGCTATAATAGTTTTAAACTAATAAGGAAAAAAAAAATATTAATCATTACCACATTGAGAACATATTGCCAGTAAAAATGCATAATCAAATGTAATAGAATTACTAAAAATAATATGTCACATGTTTAATAACACGTTTTGGCAAACCAATGTAAGGAAGAAGGGATTAAAAAATATTTTTGATCCTATACTTGCGAATAATTGTGAAATTGAAATTTAAAAAGAAAACACGCATCCGTCATAAAAACAATATAATTGTTTGCCCTAAATATTTAAAATTTATATTTAAAAAAAAAATAAAACGAAACTGGCGATTTCGTATAACTTGGTTAAGTAGTAAATGTATATGCCGTTTAAATTTTTAAACCGTAAACCCAAAAGTAAAAAAGATGAGCTGATACTTTTCCCGCACAGGATACAGATGTGCGAATCATAGCATTTAATTTTAATTAGAATTTAAATGCAATGATAAACCATTGCATTCGAAAAAACGATTCTGAGCGAAGTTCAGTCAGATTATAATTTTCGTTTGAATTAAAAATATCAAATTAAAACAGCTATAAAAAAAAATGGAGATTAGGGATTTTTCTAATATTTTATTATGATGTTAAGTAATATATAAGTATACTTCAGTAAAATTTTCAGACCATTATACCAAAAATTGCCAATTTTATCAAACATTATATAAATATAGAAATATAGAAATTGAATTCGTCAAAATTTAATTTTTCGTGAAAAATGCCGTTTTTCGTCATTTATTCGAAGTTTTTTCTACCGCTTATAGTCAATCTAGAGAAATTCGAAAAATGACCTAAATAAAGTACCAACTACATCCACTTTGCTATCGGAAACATACCCTATTCGTGAAAATCGGAGTATTATTTTGGGTCGTAATTTTGTTTTCATACATAAAAAAAAAAAAAAAAAATCTCACATCATTGTAAAACCAATGCATTCTTCGCTTCGCTTAGAATTTAAAACATTGATGAGAATAATTTTCAATTTTAGAAAATTTAGAAATTCAACATTTTATCATGAATGTAAAATATCAAAACTCGATAAAGTTTTCAAAACTCTACGACGTATATTTTTTAAGTACTTAAATTATTATAAAATAGGTGTAGTGAAATATTTTGTAGTTTTAACAATTTATTATACAGTTACTTTATTTTTTACTGAATATAAGAAAACATTTGAAATACCTAATGCAAAAACGACCTACAATAAAGTCCTAAATGTAATTTTTCCATTCTATCAGAAAAAAAGTGTTAAAAATATATCACAGAATTTAATGAAATATTGCATATGTAATATTTATATTTTTATTTATATTCGTAATCATCGCTGAAGAGTATAAGCAGTTGCAATTAAAAAACATCATGTGAAATAAATGTAAGAGAAAGAAAGTTTTATTACTGAAATGCAATATTACGAGTATATTATCTCCCAAACAATATGTATACAAAATAAATTACATAAATCACAAAGAACAATAATTCCATTATGTGGCAAGCGAAAATTTTTTTAGGTACCATATTAGAAATAATATAGTAACGTCTTACAATGATGTATAGAAATATTTAAGTAGAAAAGTGTATCATATTATAAGTAATGTAATCCATGCAATAAAATATAAATAATTAAGCCACTTATTGGGAGCTCATGCCTATGTCCCGCATTGCATACTCAGTTACGGAGTACTAGGTAGCTGGTTGCTTGCTCAACACAATCTACAATTGTGTTCACCGACGACGACAGCTACGACAAGCATATATTACCTATTACAATAGTATATCTTTCATATTACATATGTTAATAAGGGACAAAATTATTAGAGTACCTACATGATGCATACATGCATACAATGTAATTGAATAGGGGCTTATATAATATGTAATAAAATTTATATTATTATAAATGATTGCATGTGATGTATTTTTTTATAATTTAAAATTTTGTCCAATACTTTAATCTTAAAATATTCTTTGTTTTAAATATAGGTAATTAAAAATATATAATATTTATTAGATATTTAAATCACGATATCTTTGAACAAGTAAAATGTTGAAAAAATGAACAGAAGTGTTATTTTATTCATTTAATATTTAAAAGTAAGTTGTTTTTAAAGTAATGACGCTTAATCTGGAATATTGTATTTGGTGCTCTGCATTTCATACCTTTCACCTGCGAATTACATTACTATTTGATTGCTCATCCTAATCTACAATGTTGTATTCACTAATGACTACGAAAAGCAAATAAAAAAGCAAATACTCGTATTGAATATGTACTAATTAAAAAGGGGAACACATATTATAAAACTTATACTTGTATAACTGTATACTTGTACTTATAAAAGTTTATGTACTTTTATTCATTACTACATGAGACATAAAACTAACTCTCTTTCTATATTTGATTTGTAATCATCGGTGAACACAATTGTAGATTGTGTTGAGCAAGCAATCAGTTATAATGTCTTGATAATTAAGATAGAAATTTCAACCCATATAGTTTATTTTTGGTGTATATATATATTGCATATATAATAATAAAGAAGAGATATTTATTACAGTATTCCATTAAATCTTGCAACTACAATAATTGAAAAGAAGTTATATGTATATTTTATTTAATGGTATTATTGGTATATATTGTAATTTATTTATTTTTATTCGATGGGAAATCCACAAATAATTTTACATTTACATTCGTAGTAATCCGTAAAGATAATTGAAAGTATATAGGATCATAAGAGAGAAGAGATGTATAACAACGATAATTCTTTTACTGAATTACATTATTACAACCTTCATAAATGTATAACATTGAATTGTAAAATATTACAATATTCATCCTCATGAGGACTAAGAAAATTACATTGACAAATGAAAAATTGTAAATACAATTGAAAGTACATAGGCTAATGCGAGAAAAGTATAACAACGATACCTTTATTAGTGAAATACATTATTTCAACTTCAACGTAAAATTAAAAAGTAAAATATTACAACATTGGCAGTTGCCATACATATACACTCTACATATGTTTTATAATAAATATGTGGACTTGTAGTAGCAATTACCTTATTACAATAATAATAATATGTAAATAACATTTGGATCAAAATCATCAATACGGTCTTGTCGAACCAAACCATCTTGGCCTTCTTCCTTGATGAACACAAACAGGAACGAGGATTAGTGCGTAGTGTACTACGAGTTGGGATGTCTTAGATTGGTAACCGGTTACTCATATATATAGTGAAGAAAAAGTGTCAGATCGCATATTATTATATTGTTAGGTTGGTTCCTTATCACAGACGGAAAGGATCATAATAATATAGTATACATAACTGCACGACGATGTTTATTAAACTATACTTTAATAAGATCTGTCATATACTTTGACATAGATTAGTTGACAATCTGGAAGAAAAGAATTAGGTGTGCAATTCTTACCTGATGAATGTAGATTTAGTAATTTGGAATTTGTGAGAATAAATATATGTAGAGAAATCAACCAGCTTTTCATTTAATAAACTATATTATATTCTACCTACATACTCTATCATGGTGCACTTTGAAATTGTTAGCTTGCTCAACACAATCAACCATGTTCACCGATAAAGACGAAAGGAAAGAAAGTGAATTTATATAATTATATAACTTATGTACTAATTTAATCATGTACATTGTAAGAGTATTATGTACTGACTTCATATGTGATATTACACTTTTTTAGTTAGTACATAATATTATGTTATACAAACTTATATTGTGATTTGTTTGTCAATAGTCATCATAGTCGTCGCTGAACACAATTGTAGATTGTGTTGAGCAAGTAACCAGCTATCTAATTCACTAGATAAAGGTTGAAGTGCGGAACATTATATTATACGATTATAACGATTGACTTTTAACGAAACCTACTTTTATTGATTGATAATTCTTTACATTACAAAAATTGAATATTCATTGAAAAAATTATATCTTCAACATATTGATTGTTCAAAGATAAAATGCAAATTTATAATTGAAATTTTATATGTATTTTTATAATAATATAAATTATTTTATACAAGCCCATAGACAATTACTATGCATTAATCATGTGTTCTAATAATTTTGTTCCTTACTAATACTATATGCAATATGCAATACATACTATTGCAATAGGTAATATCTGCTTGTGGTACTTGTAGTCGTCGATGAACACAATTGTAGATTGTGTTGAGCAAGCAACCAGCTACCTAGTAATCCACGACTGATTATGTAATACAGGACATAGACATGAGCTCCCTATAAGTAGCCTAATAATATAGTATACATAATTGCATGGCGATGTTAACATCTTAATTTTACCTACTTTTATGAAATCTATCATGTACTTTGCCCTAGGTTATATAATTGTCTAGAAGAAAATAATTAATTTAGAGCAATTCTTAACTGGCGAATGTAGCTTTAGTTAATATGTAATTTGTGAGAATAAAATATATGCAGAGAAATCAACCAGCTTTTCATTCAATAAATTATATTATATTCTAAATTCTACCTACATATTCTATTTTGGTACACATCTTAATATTAGCTTGCCCAACACAATCCACCATTGTGTTTACTAATGTAGACGAATCGAAATAAGAGTATTTATTATACAACGTATGTACTAATGCAATAATAATGTACATTGTATTATGTACTCATATCATATATTACGAGCATATTACATTTTAGATTCTGAGCGAAGCGAAGAATGTATTGGTTTTACAATGATGTGTGTCTTTTTTTTTTTTTTTTTGTTTTTTTTTTTTTTAAGAATGAAGACACTTTTACTACCCGAAATAATGCTCCGATTATCACGAAGAGCATATGTTTCCGGTAGCAAAGTGGATGTAGTTGGTACTTTATTTAGGTCATTTTTCGATTTTCTCAAAATTGACCCTATGCGGTAGAAAAAACGACCAAAAAATGACGAGAAAACGGCATTTTTCAAATTTCGACGAATTCGATTTCAGTATTTCACGATAACTCGGGCAATTTTGAAGTTAGAGACTTGAAATTTTTTTGGGAGTTTATATAGGTACTATGTATACGTGATAAAATTTTGGAACCGTTACGTTCATTTTTCTACAAAATATAGAACTTTGAATATTTCGTAAAATTCTCATTTTTTTGTATATAATGTTTGATAAAATTAGCAATATTTGGTATTAAGGTCTGAAAATTTTACTGAAGTATATTTATATATTAATTAACATTAATTCAAAATATTAGAAAAATCCATTGTCTCAATTTTTTTTTTATAGCTGTTTAAAGTTGATATTTTTAGTTTAAATGAAAATATTATGAAAAAAATGACGAAAAATTGGCATTCACAATAACGTGGCTCTATGGGAGACGCGTGTGGTGTATTCGGCGAAATATTCTCGAACGTTATCTCAGTGTTGAGCACCGTAGTCAGGCATCGATAGCTGGATGGGTGACCGCCGTTTTTTTTTTTTTTTTGCGTTTTTTTTTTCGTTTTTTTTTCTTACTATGTTTGAATCATCATATTAAAATATTAAAAAATTCATGGTAACATTTTTTTTTATAGCTGTTTAAAATTAATATTTATATTTTTTTGTTTTTATGACTGAAGACACTTGTACTACCCAAAATAATGGTCCGATTTTCACAAATAGCATATGTTTCCGGTAGGAAAGTGGATGTTCTTGGTACTTTATTTAGGTCATTTTTCGAATTTTTCAAAATTGATCCTGTACGTTAGAAAAAACGATGAAAAAATGACGAAAAAACGGCAATTTATTAATCAATACCTACATTATCTGACTGAACTTCGCTCAGAATCGTTTTTTCGAATGCAATGGTTTAACATTGCATTTAAATTATAATTATAATCAAATACTATGATATGCACACCTATATCCCTGCGGCAGGAGTATCAGTTCTTTTTTTTAATTAGTACATAATACCAAAATAGTATGTTATATAAACTTGTGTGATTTGTTTATCAATAGTCATCGTAGTCGTTGCTGAACACAATTATAGATTGTGTTGAGCAAGTAACAACATATCTAACACACTAGATAAAGGTTGATGTGTGGAACATTATTAGACAGTTACCTAAATTGAGCCTCTTTACTTTAAAAGTAATCAAATTTATTTTATTTATTTACACTTCTGTACATTTCTAATAATCGAATATTTACTGAAAAAATTAATTTTTCAACATATTGTTTGTTCAAAGATATAATAACTAATAAATATTTTTAATTTTATATTGATTTTCATAATATAAATTTTATTATACAAGCTCCTATTCAATTAGTATGTATGCTGTATGTATCATGTACTCTAATAATTTTGTTTTTTATTAATATATGCAATATGCCATATATACCATTGCAATAGGTAACATTTGCTTGTCGTATTTGTAGTCGTCGGTGAACACAATTGTAGATTGTGTTGAGCATGCAACCAGCTACCTAGTGTTCCGTTTCTGAGTATGCAATGCGGGACATAGGCGTGATCTCCAAATAAGTGGCCTCATTATTTATATTTGATTGCATGGATCATATTACGTATAATATGATATACTTTTCTACTTTAATTATTCTTCATATCTTTATCTTTATATTGTTTTATAACGTTACAATATTATTTATTATATAGTACATACCAAAATTTTCGCTTACCACACAATGGAATTTTGTATTGGTTTTATAATAACGTGTCGTTATTTTTTTATGTCTGAAAACTCTTTTACTACCCGAAATAATACTCCGATTTTCACGAATAGCATATGTTTCCGGTTTGCAAGTGGATGTTGTTGGTACTTTATTTAGGTCATTTTTAGAATTTCTCAAAATTGACCCTAAATGGTAGAAAACACAACGAAAAAACGGTATTTTTCACGACATATTGTTTAATTTTAATTAGAATTTGAATGCAATGATAAACCGTTGCATTCGAAAAACGATTCTGAGCGAAGTTCAGTGAGATAATGTCGTTTTTTCGTCATTTTTTTCATAATTTTTCGATTAAACTAAAAATATCAACTTTAAAAAGCAATAAAAGAATATTGAGAATAGGGATTTTTCTAATGTTTTGGTAGGATGTTAAGTAATATATAAGTATACTTCAGTAATATTTTTAGACCTTAATGCCCAAAATTGCCAATTTTTTAAACATCATATACATAAAAACGTGTTTTTAAGAAATATTCAATGTCAATATTTTGTAGAAAAATTAACCAAACGGTTCAAAAATTTTATCACACATATATAGTATACGAGTATATACTATACTTATGCGAATACCCAATGAAATTTTCACGTCTCTACCTTGAAAATTGCCTGAGTTATCATGATATATTAAAATCGAAATTTCATACTTTAGTATGACAAATCAACCGGCTTTTTATTCAATAAATCATATTACATTCTACCTAAATACTTTATCATAATGCATTTTGTAATTGTTAGCTTGCTCAACACAATCAACTATTGTGTTCTTCGATGAAGTCAAATCGAGAAAAAAGATAATTTATTAAATAACGTAAGTACTAATGTAATAAAATACTTTATTCTGTATTATGTACCTACTCACATAATATGTGATATTACATTTTTTTAATAACTATATAACATTATGTTATATAAACTTGTGTGATTTGTTTGTCGGTAGTATCGTAGTCGTCGTAGAACACAATTGTAGATTGTGTTGAGCAAGCAACCAGCTATCTATCTCACTAGATAAATGTTGAAGTTCCGAACATTATTTTTCAGTTATCGAGATTGAGCCTCTTTACTTTAAAAGAAAACATCTTTTATTGATTATTTTAATAAGATTCTAAGCATCTCTTATTCTTTATCCCTATTGTTGAAGCTAAGTATTAGGTTCTTTGATCCAGTTCTAAGTTTCGTAAACAGCTCTCTATTAAGATTCTAAGTGAAGCGAAAATTGTATTGGTTTGACAATGATGTGTGTCTTTTTATTTATCTGTTTTTTTTTCTGTGTTTTTTCTGATTATTTTCTGATATTTTTTTTATGTCTGTAGACACTTTTACTACGCGAAATAATATACCGATTTTCACGAATATTATGTTTCCTGTTGAAAAGTGAATGTACTTGGTACAAAATCTATATTTAAAATATTTTTATGGATTTTTCTTATTATAATACAATATTTTACAATAATGTTAAATAAAATTCATAAACATTTTTTAAAAATGTTGAATATTTTATTGAAGGTTATATACCTACATTTTACTTAACTCAGTTCCAATTAATTGTGAATTATATTATTAAAGATTTTTTTTTTTTTTTTTAGCTGTTTAAACTATTAAAAATAAGATCTGATACTCCTGCCGCAAGGATACAGTTGTGCAAGTCATAGTGTTTAATTTTAATTAAAATTTGAATGCAATGATAAACCATCACATTTGAAGAAATTATTGTGAGCCAAGTTCTGTCAAATATAAGCATTTAGGTGACAAGAAATTTTATGAGCATTTATATTGAAATTAGAGATTTGAAAATTTTATAGCGTGTTCATTTATGTTCTATATATGTGTACCTATATGGTCCCTATGTGTGATAAAATTTTGTGTGTTAAATATTTAATGAAAAAAATTAACATTTAAATGAATAACTACATTATCTGACTGTACTTCGCTCAGAATCTCTTTTTTCGAATGCGATGATTTATCATTGCATTCAAATTCTAATTAAAATTAATTACTATGATTTGTACACCTGTACCCCTGGGGCAAGAGTATCAGCTCTTCTTTTATTTATATATTGTCTAATAGAATAATAAAGGCAATATGTACTTGTGATTGTCGTAATTGTCGTAGTCAGTGAACACAATTGTAGATTGTGTTGAACAAGCAAATAGCTACTTTGAAAGCCAGAATAGTGTGGAATATTCCATAAATTACTTTACGTTATTTTTATCATAGTATGTTGACAACATTATTATTATATAATTAATTATATATAAAATATTATGTATCGAGTTTTTTGAAATAAAAAAATAATTAAAAGCAAGGTACGGTATACTGATGGGAGAACGATACAGGTATATTGAAGGTAGTGTTGAATTTTAATTAGCATTTGAATGCAATAATAAATCTTTACATTCGTGATAACGATTATGAGCAAAGTTCATCAAATAATATTATGTACCGATTAAAATTTTTAAATTTATTAGTCTGTACGTTCAATATAAATAATTTATCATAAAACCCTTAAATGAGTCAATTAAATAGACCAAATTTGACAGTAATTGTCTCAGAATAGTTTTACAAATATAATGATTTATCATTGCGCATTCAAATGTTAATAAAAATTCAACACTATCCTATTTACACCTTATACCTTCCATATTGCAATTGTAATAATTCACAATTAATTGGAACTAAGTTAAGTGAAAGCTTCTTTTAAATTTTCAAAATTTTTAGGAAAATTATGTCAAGTTTATTTAACATTATTTTAAAATATTCAAATATAATAAGTAGAATTCATATAAATACTTTAAATATTTATTTTCCTGAAATTTCAACTTAATCAACCTATAAAAAAAAAAAAAATTGAGTCTTAAGATTTTTCAATAAAATATTCAACATTTAAAAAATTTTTTTTTTTTATTAAATTTTTTTGTAAGAGTATTGAGAAATAATAAGAAGAATACTTGTATAGATTCTAAGATTTATGTTTAAACTAAAATCTAAAAATATTAATTTTAAACCGTTATAAAAAAATTGATACTTCAAACTTTATTAATATTTTTATATGTGAATATACTTCACTAAAATTTCAGGACCTTAAAGCTTCAAACTGCCAATTTTACTCGTATCAAATATTATATACATAAAAACGAGATTTTTTCGAAATCGTCAAAGTTGTATATTTTACAGAAAAATGTTAACACCGAATAAAATTATCAAGTTTCTAATTTTAATATTTTTGAGTTATGGTGAAATGTTGCATTCGAATTCGTCCAAATTTCAGTTTTCGTGAAAAATGCCGTTATTTCTGTTGCATAGGAGGGTCAATTATAGGAAATTCGAAAAATGACCTAAATAATGTAGGTACCTACTTTATTCACTTTCCAACCGGAATCAAATCATCCTATTCATGAAAATTGGATCATTTTTCTGGGCGATTGTGAATTGCGCCCACGGTAAGCAGGTAGTAAAATAAATATAGTAAATTTAAAAAAAAGAAAAGACACACATCATTATAAAACCAATACATTCTTGGAAAAATGACATACGATAAATTGAATAACGGAAAATGTTTTTGAAATAAAATTACCGAATCGGACAGAAAAACGTCTGAGCCATGAATAATAATATTACATTTTGGATCAGGACTATCGGGGGGGGGGGGATTTGGTGGTGCCCACAAAAGACTTCAACGATTCGAAAAGATTAGGTTAGGTTAGAAAATAACGAATATTAATGCGATGTGTCATAAATATATACGCGCGTCGCGCATAACTTAAACTTGACATCGATAATTTATACTGTATGATTCCGTTTAACCTAACCGTCTACCTTCGCATATTTTATCTTTACATTGTACATATATTATAATAATATAATAAAATAACGGTTCGCAATAATTATAATAATAATGTTGATATTATTATTATTATTATTTTTATTTCTTTTCTTCTCTTATACTTTGCAGCCTTCTGCATATTCCCGATTATATTAAATATTACATACCTCCGTATACATAAATTCGCGGAGGCGAGCGAATTCTCGGTATTATTATTGTTTATTGCAATATTTACTTATCACGAAAAAATCTGTAGAAAATTTAACGTCTTACGTAACGTCATTGCTCAATTTAACCGCGTAATGTATTATCATATTATAGTATTATCATATTATATATATATATTATATACATTTACCGTTATTACGCAAATATTTTTTACTGATAATATAATATTATATATTTTTAAAATTACATCAAAATAAAAACTATATTTTATTTACATATATTTTATCAAAAACTTTTCTTTTTTTTTTTTTTTAAATTTTTTTCGAACGATTTGAACGTATCGTTCGTATACATACGTTAATAACATTTGCGGTAAAATAATATTATAGGTATACAGAGTGGTTAGTTTTTGAAGTATGGTGTTGGATAAGAACGTTAAAAATTCCATGAACAGAATAGGTAAGTAATGTGGAAGTTTTCGGAAGAATTAATGCTCAAAAATCAATACGGAATGCAATTAATATTGAGAAGAAAAGTATAGATCTGACACCTATTAAAGAATAGTCCTTGGATAGCCAAAATAGTTGGAGGAAAAAATAGAAGGGACACCTGGAAGAGGAATTGGAACTCCATTCCAGAAGCAAGCGATGAAAGATACAGGAATAAGAACATATACAGGGAATTAAAGAGAAATATAAGCGATAGAGAAAAATGTAGAGCAATAACAATACCATTTAACCAATAAATGAAGAGGTGGGTGCAACAACCAGACTTCTCCATATTATGAAAATGTTCAGGAGAGACAAAATAGTGTTTTAAAATATAACTAAAAATTGTAAAAATTTGTAATTTTTTTTATTAAAATCCAATTTTGGGCTCATAATTGATGCCAACACCCAAATTGTCAAAATAATATTTCTGTACTCACAAAACCAAAAATAATTTGGAGATGTTTGGTTGTTGCACTAAAAATGTTATTATCGGTATTAATACATTATAATACATGCATTGTTTTTAATATTGATACTTCTATACAAATAAATAACAAAAAGGTACAGGTATTTTTGTTAAAATAAAAATGTTTCCTTCATTTTATTAGTAGGTATTTAAAAACAATAAAATAATATAAAACAATTTATAGTAATAGTTAACATGAGAAAAAAACAAATTAATTATATTAATCATAAAAAAAAAATGAATATAAAATATCAATAACAGAAAACTGTATGTAAGTACTTGCATTTTTTATTAAAATAAAACTGCTACCTTTACTTTATTAATAGGTATTTAAAAACAATAAAATAAAATAAAACAATTTATAATAATAGTTAACGTCATGAGAAAAAACCGGTTTTTCTCCGGAGAAGTCTTGTTGTTGCAACAAAAAATAAAACAGACTTCTCCATTTGTATTATATCTCCGTATCTAACGATCGGATATGTCTGATTGTTGCACCAATCGACGGAGAATTGTTTTTTCTATAGGAATACACAAAAAAGTGGAGATGTCTGGTTGTTGCACCCACCTCTTCGATCTTCGGATTGCAAAAAAAAAAAAAAAAAAAAAAACAGAGTGGTTATAGATTTATATACCTTATGTTATAAATTTATAATACTATATCTTATACATCTTATACACGTTAACGAAGAAATCATTTTAATATAACTAGACGGCGGTTTAATGAAATATTATATAGTCGTTTTTCGAGTAAAGGAAATATCGTTTGTATAACTCGTAAAAATGAAAACCTCTCGTTTCGCACGTCCATATGGAAAATTATCCATAGCATATTCTATCCGTTCATGACTCATCCGTATTATAATATTATGGGCAAAATAACTCGAGGTGAATGCTGCACAATTACGTAGAAAAATGTATGCGATCGTGTTATTAAAATAATCAATTACGATCGATTATTGTAGGATATAAAGAGATTTATGTCCAACAACGCTGACTCGACGAATAAAATAAAAACGAAATTTTTTTGATGAATAATAAATTATATAATCTACCATTTTGGTTTTATTATCGTTATTTGTTATTTCACTCGAACACCCATACTTAAAAGAAATTTAAGCGTTGGGAGTTAAATTAATATTAAAAAAACAAAAAAAAAAACTATTAAAAAACGCCTCCAAACAACTCGTATAATGTACGAAATGCATCTCTAACGCGATATTATAATATAATAATTATTTGTAAAATGAATAATTAATAATTAATAATACGAATAATTAAAAATAGTAATAATAATATATCCAATTATTTTGTTCGTAAAACGTGTATCGCAAAGCATGCAGTAAATGTAATTCTATACATGCGAAAACGTCGATAAGTGAAACATCAACAAAATTTTACTATTTATATTTTTATAAGTCAAACGTTTATATTTGTATATATAAATTCTATACGTTACGACTTATATAAGTAATATAAAATTTAAGTACTATTATATTATACGCTCGTATTTTAATATTTTTCTTGTATACTATTGAATTCGTTAATATAAAATAATTAATAATATAACACATGCACTTGTTCGATAGACATAATTTGTATTATAACGTATACACACAAAAGTATTATAAATTATATTATCTAAAGGTTAAGTCGTTGCTGTGCGTACCTATAATAATGTATAATATATATTAAGTATATGTATAATTTTTTATTTTCAACAGTGTGATGGACGATTAAAATATGTAATAATTAATAATTAAATCGTATCGTTGTAAAAACTAAAAAACACATATACGAACGATTTAATAATTATTATTACACCCGTTATAATAATATATTATATACTATCATCAGTTCTTGTTTCTTTTTCAATAGGAAAATAAATAAATTCGATATCTGTATTATAATTTTTTTTAATACACGTATTATTACACGTTTATTAAATAATTTATAATGATTATTGGTATATAACATATACGCGGTTAAAGGTTAGGTCTACGCGTTCACGTATAAATATTATCGCAATATTGAAATTGAAACGAGCAAAAGACTTATATATATATACGTATATTATAGGGATGAATTTAAATTTATCGTTTATACGAATTAAATTAAATTTGAAATAATTTATTCGTTATAGTATTATGTAATATGATGTATACATTGAAAAAAAAAGTAAATATAGTTAAGTAAGTTAGTTTTATAGGTTAAATGTATTTCAATTTTCTCAGTTTCGTGATATTATACATATATATATTATATACCTATATTAAAAACGGGATAATATTCATCTATTCGATCGAACACATTTTTATATTATTAATTTTTGCGAATTTCAATTCAGATGAGTCGTATTCCGATCCAAGTTTAATCGTATGCTCGTATCTTAACACTACATACTAAATATATAAATATTAATCGTGCGGATTTATGAATTTTATGCGCGCGTGACTTTGAAAAGTGAACGGTTGCTATAACGTAAGGCGTAGGTAGTATTTTTTTTTTTTTAATTTTAATATGTTCATTATACTAATATATCGTACGTAGAAAGTCTCGACGAAATATTACGTACCTATAAAATAATATCGAATCGATATTTCGAATACGAGATAATAATGTAATAATTGATAATGGATATAATAATAATTACGCCGTGGTAAATGCGTGAATGTAATGTTATAAAAATAACATAAACAAAACTTTTGTTGCCATATCGTTTTCCTGTTTGTATAACGAGTATAGTCATTAACGTATATTAAAAAGTTAATGTTGTACGCAATATAATATATTATTATAAATTATAATTATCAACGTTTTAAGTTTATCCTTGAAAATGGCGAATATTAAATTGGAATAATATAATATAACCTATAATAAATTTACGATACACAATATTTATAGAGCTCAATCCGATTCGTTGAGAACAGCGTTTCATTTTTCTTTTCAAATTTAATATTGAATTATTTAGTCATTCGTACCATGTAATATATTATATATTATGATTTATAACGCGGTTTCGTAGAAATTAATTGAATTTTAAAAACATTTACACTTTTATATTAATACATTTTACAATATACAATAGTGTGACGAATGTGTAAAAAAAAAACATTTTAATTTGAAAATGATTATATCTGGGTACATTCATATAAATTTAACGCGAATCGATGAAAATTTAAGCTAAAATTTAAAGTCTAATATACGAATAATATACATAACATTTTGTGTTTAATTTTGTACTTTTTGTACGTATAAGAATGATTTTTATTTATGATTCACGACATTATAGAGTGAATAAACTAAATTATTCGTTGTACGTTTCGTTTATCTTTATTTGAACATCATTCGATTATCCATAAAAATCAAAATCAAATATTATATTCGATTTAATTGAATAATATAACGTTTAATATTACATTTATTCTAATATTCTGCAGATCACTTAACGTGTATTAGGTACACGTTTTGTAATTTAAAAAGAGTCATAAAACTGTTCTTCTCTTTTTTCATACAATTCATTTTTCAACTCTTACGGTAGGTACCCAGGTATAAATCACTCGTTTATATGCATTAAAAAAAATGTATCAATAAAAATATTTGAAATACGTTTTTTAATAACAATTATAAATATAAAAACAATAATATTTTAAATATTCATCGTTTATATCAGCTAATATCACACAAACTAAAATACGATTATCCGTCTTTATCGTCGCGGTTTACATGCAGAATACATTACATAAATCCCGATCGCAATAGTCAGATGATAAACTTAAACCGGCTTTGACCTTTTTTTCAATAAATTATTATAATTTTATAATCATTATTTTCTGTTGAATTTAATGATTTAAAATACAACTAATTTTCATCACAACGTCCACATTACTCATATACACTCAGAGATAATAATAATAACTCGGTCTGCAATAATAACACGCGTACAAGGCTTTTGTACTCGTATTTTACATAAAAAATCTCTTTAAATAATTGTGTCGAAATCATTATTATAAGTATATTACTATAAATACAAGCATAAGTATAATAATTATAATAAATCGATGATAAGTGATAACATATTGTGTTCAGATGTTGAAAAATTCAACGATAATTTTCTTTTCTATACATATATACGTATATTTGTTTACTTAAGCATAATTATAAATAAATAAACGTTTATTGTTATTTCATATAAACATATAAAACTATATGTTAAAGTGTAACTCTAAGCCAGTAAGTAATTTGATTAAAACGAATAAAAAAAACATTCATAAAAACACTACCGGTTTCTATATAATGGAAGATGTTATTTCTTTACTTCTTTATAATCTTCGAAGGGGATCATATAAACATGCACAATCACCCAGACGTGGTGAAAGGATATAAATTATTATTATTACTTGTATGGTATATAGCCATAAAGGTAACCGCAACAATATAAATTTTTACATTCGAAAAACGATTTTAAATAAAGCCTGTATACGTTTTACCTCTTATAGATTGATAAACGAAATATTAACATATTGGAAACACGATAAACGAATTTCGTTAAAATTAATTTAAAAAAAAAAAATTACATCCAAAGTCAATATTATGGTGTAACGTGTAAGACTTCAGCATATTTATTCAGTGAAAATTAAAATTCAGAATGAAAAATTATATCGCTGTCGTGTTCTATAATGATAATATGCATTTATCCTAATTCCTATCGGTACTGGTAATATTAATATTATACTATTAAAGCGAATAAACAATAAATTATTGACTTCTAACCTGACTAATGACTATGTGACTATATAATATTATATGAGATATGCTATGATGTGAATTACGATTTTATATTATTTAATAGGGAATTTTTTTAAAAAAATAAAGGAATATATTTTAGTTATTTCATTACCTATTATAGTTTTTTAATTTAAGTACGTAATTACTATATTGAAAACTAAAAAACAATTCATTCTATATGAAACATTAAAACCTAAGAGACATATCACATACGCTACTGATTTTGACTGATTATAATATTATAAATTATTCATGTATAGAATATAAGTTAAATTTTAAAAACCCATTTTACTTAAAAATAATAATTGTAATGTGAAAACCTTAACTATTCCATTTGAATGAAGTATTTTTTTTTTTTAAGCAAAACGAAGAATGTTTTAGTTTACAACGATGCGTGATCGAAAGTTAATATACGTAGACACAATTATTTTTTCATCGAATTCGAATTCATTAAATTATTAATATCTAATTTTAACACGGACACAAATGTATTATTATTATGAAAAGTATTTAAATACAAATTTAAATTACAAATACGCATGAATAAATGGATAATGTAATATTTTAAAATCATTCAAGTATAGATAGATAGATACTTAATTTGAAAAAAATAGTTAATTTTTTAATTTTTCATCGCAATACCAAAAGACTCAAAACACCAGTACAATAATAGAACGTCGGAATCGGTAATTTATTAAAATTGCAAAACTATTATACTATCGAATACAATGACAAATAATGGCACACGAGACAATAGACGATGTACCGTACAATATATAATAAATCTATACGCGTACGAATTATTATCGGGTTATGATTTGTGTAAATAAACTTCTAGAATTATTTTTAACCTTATGGTAGAACAATTGTATTAAAAACTCTTGAAATGTTTACATACGGCTAATAATAGTGCGTTGTTAATAATTAAAACGTTCGAAATGTACATATTTATAGTATTATTTATTGTGTTCGAAGGAGGATTATTTTTAAAGACAATATTATATTATCATTATCGATCATTTTTATAATATTAGTATTACCTGATAATTTTTACATTTTATTTGTTTATATAATATTGTAAAGTATATATTGCACACGCGAATGCAAATTTATGAAGGACTCGTGTGATATCTGTAGGACTTCACTGTCCTGTCTGTCTGTTGTCTATAATTAGCTCTTTCGTATCATTCAAAGTTCATAGTACGCTCTCGACACGTTTATCTTAACCTCCTAGAGTGTTCTTATACACTCTACGAATACACTCCAATTCGACGATAGATAACGATAACCCGACCAAATCGTTTCTGTATGTACGGACATTTTGTCATTTTCTAAAATATATTTTCATACAATTTTTTATTTAAACAAATTTAATTATAAACATATTTTACACAAATATTTCTTTATTAAAATCGTAAATTTTTAGAAAAATAATATAATATTGTAAAAAAAAATTCTGATAAATATCATTAAACAATTTTTATTTTGTAAGTAGGTAGGTACGTAGTAAATTATATTAAAACTTATAGAGATATTGGTTAAGAAAAAAAAATAAGTCAACCAATTAGGGATTGGTTTTAACTCCAAAAACTACCCTCATGACACGATCCCCCGGTAAATTATAACTTGATCGTAGTTATAATACGATATTTTATAGTGCCTATAAGCATATATTATGTATATTTTAATAAAATTTTATGAGAAGAGTTCTTGTGGATATTTTATATATTAATAAATAAAAACCCAAGTCCACAAAAAATTTACTTTATTATTTTAGTAGATACGTATTTCAACAACAACGTTGTCATCTACAGTACTAAACGTAGTCTACTAAATTTTTTGTGTACTTGGATTTTTATTTATTAGGATATATTTTAAATTTTAATACTTTTATTATATGAAAGAGTTATGTTATAAACGTTTAATTTAAAATAATATACTACTTAACAAAGTTAATTTTACACAGTATATTATGTATGTAATAAACCGGATTATCGTTAATGATAACTAACAATATAACTAATTCCTTCGATTGTATATTATAGAATAAGTCCCTCATAATATATTTGAAATCATAATTCTTTTATTCCCCCCCCCCCCCATATAAAGTATAATATCGCAATTTTTGTTTAGTGTTTGGATTTTCTTTTGTGTTTTTTGTAACGATTAAAGACTAAACGATAATCTTTACACGTTCCTAATGCCAATTTTGCACTTTTCAATCTTAACAGTTAACGTTTATTTCGACCATAAATATTAAATCCTATACTTTTAAATAGTTTCATTTTTCAAATCCTGCACGACGTTATACATTTTTCATTTAATTTTCACGAAATACCGTCGTTTAAGCATGAACGCAAATATTTAAAACATTCCAAAAATTCGAATCTATCGACCGTTCATTATTTTACGAATAACGGGGAGAAAAATTTCCAACCCTTATTTATTATTTATTAATTATGATCGTTCTATACGCGTGTATCGTACAACAATATTCGAAATAATTTGCTAAAGAACATCTCTACTGAATATGGTTTTATATTCTCGCATGACGTGAAATTGTAAACGCATAATATACTCGTACCTTTACAAATAGAAAACCGATGCGTAATAAACAATAATATAATAAGAGAATAATAAATATAAACATTAAAACTCGTGTTATTCAAAATATCTGTTTGAAAAATAATTATTATATAGCGATAAAGAAAAATATTGATAAAGTTGCATCAAATCGTTATTTTTAAAAAAAAAAAAAATAAATAAATAATAATAATGTAATAATGAACCGACGAAACTCTGATATAATATGTCCGACGCACATCCGGTGGAATAATAATACGTTTTATTGATATTTTTTGTTTTTATCGATTTTAGATAGTTCTTTTTTGTATATATTTATAAGTTTATAACATTGTATTGTACGACCTAATAATTTACAATATTTCAAAACGTATCGATTACAATGATTTCGACATAATATGCATGCGTTCCTCGTTAAAACTTTTTCAGATCCGCGTTTAATATTTTATATGAACATACCTACGCGTTTTTCGAGACCGTTTTCAACCGCTATTTGAAGGTCGTCCGATCGATATTTTCCGACAAAACCACTAGCGATCCAACACCGTTTTCGCCAACAACAATAATATATTATTACAGGATATTATAATGGATATAATAGTTTCATGAGTTCAAAATGTGTTCTATAATATTATTGTATAGTTTCATATTATTATGTTTGTATACAGTATACACACAGAACGTCGAAGAAATGACGTGACAAAAACCCTCGTGCGATTGGATTAACCTAACCTTAATATTTCTATTCACCCTGTATACTCATATATTATATGTATACGATAATATTACATATTCATATACCTACATAAAACATTCTTCAAATACAAAATCTAAACGTCCCTACTCTCGGATATAATAATTATATCTCTCGGATTCTAATATACCTAATATATAATATAATTAAAATATACGTATAATATAGGTGAATTTTTTCCGCGTTCTTTTATTCGTTCTGATATCATATTTTTTACCTGGAAGGCCGAAACGACTGTTTTCAGTTTTAATTAACATAATCAGTTTTAATAATTTAATATTTTGTCGATCCATTGTACGCAAAATAATTAATATAACATCATAATTAAAAATTAATTATATATAAAATGTAAAACGTATACAAGCAATAATAAAGTGCTAATGAATTATTAAGCGTATGCTTGAAATCGAAATGGAATTTATTAATTCACAGCTATATGACACGGCAAAAAAGATGAACGATAAATTTAAAAAATCATACATTTTATAAAATAAATTTCAATTTATCAGAAAATCACCCATTAAACGTCTAAAAGAGTCATACTTAAATACCAAAATCTGACAGTAAATCGATCAAAATTATTTTTCGATTTTAATCAAAATTCAACATTATATCCTCTTTACATCTGCATCCATTCCACAGTAGAATGGCTCTTCTTTTTATACTTTAAACAGCTATATATATATAAAAAAAAAAAAAAAATTGTAATTGTAATATTCACAATAATTTGGAACTGAGTATCAAACATTAAAACCCAAAATTGTCAGTCAAAATTTTGAGATAACATCCATATAAAATATCTTAGATTTTCGTCTACTCTAAAAATAACAACTTTAAACAGTTCTAAAATAAGTGAGACTTGGGATTTTTTTAATACCTTGGTAATAATATGTTAAATAATATGTGAGTATACTTTTTTTTTTTAATTTTCATATCGTAAAACCTAAAATTGTCCATTTTAATAAATATTATAGAGCTAAAAACGAGAATTTTATGAAATATTCAAAGTGTTATATTTTGTAGAAAAATTATTTATGTAATGATTCCGAAATTTTATCTCTTGTATATAATAGTACCTATGTGAATATTAGATACAATTTTCAAGTCTCTAAGTTCAATATTACACGAGTTATCGTAAAATATTTAAATCGATTTCGTCAAAATTTCACTTTTCGTGAAAAATTTCATATTTTCATCATTTTTTGTCAGTTTTCCTTACTCCATAAGCCAAATTTTGGAAAATTCGAAAAGAAACCTAAATTTCCATCGGAAACATATATGCTATTCATGCAAATCGGAGCATTATTTCTGGTCGAATAAGTAGGTATCTACACCCCAAAAAAAGGAAACAGATCATTGTAAAACCAATACATTTTTCGCTTTGCTCAAAATCTAATAGTTGCATGAAATTGTAATTTTATACTATACCTAGTCTCAAATTGAAAAAAATAAATAAAAACGTTTTTATCCATTTTTAGATAAAAACAAAATGAATAATAAATTATATTTACAATGTTGAAATGTAAATGTTCTATTATTTATGGTTGATTATTATAATTATTATTTATTGTGTTTTCTTATTGTAATCAATACCTAAATATTATTTTTCGAACCGACGTATATATTTAATAACTTAATAATATTAAATTCACTTATGTGCGTATGTAAAATAATTAAAATGTTTCATTTAGTTTATCACAGTTGAGAATTTCTGATAAATACTAGAATGTTCGAGAAAACTATATTATATATTGACTTATCGAAGTAATTTACTTTTATTTTATTTCCATTTATCACTGTCCGGCAATGTGTGAAGTTCAAAACAACGTTACTTTGAAGTTTGAAGTTTGAACACTCGCAAAATATGTATATAGGTAATTATAATATATATTATATATCTATTTATACTTATAATATGATTTGACTTTTGCGATGTTGATTATTCGCAAAACAAGACAAAATAAATAAGTAAGGTCAATTTTAATACAAATAAAATAATTTGGCTCATTAATATAATATAATATATATAATGTTAAATTCCTAATAATATCATGTTCTAATATTCTAAAGTCTCGTTTATTAATTTCCATTAAACGTATAGTCATGGATTATAAAGCTCGATCATAAGTCATGGAATAATACGTATAAAACGTTGGTTTGAACTTTCTATAATAAACAAGTCTTTATATAAATAATATCAATATTATGTATAGCGAATGCCCCACATATTATATCGATTCCTATACTTAAAATACGAGTATATTAATATATTTTTACCTTTTGCGGTTTCGAAGCTATTTTATATAATAATTAATAATTATAATTAATAACTTTGTTGTAGTTAATTCAAAATTATATCGTAAAATTAGAACATCCGGAATTTTTTAATTTTTAAAATACCAAGTTATAGGACACATTTTTGTAATCGAAAAAACCGAAAATACCTTTTTCGCTGAGTCTCAAAAATTCCTTCGCCCCGCACCATCCGGTTCAATACACGCTATTATATAAAACTAAAATGAAAATTAATTTGACCTATTCTCGTCATAATCGTTAATTAGTACCTAATTAATAATTACCTATGTTTTTGGATGTCTGGGTAATATCGATTATGTTCTGCGGTCTTTCTTATTATTTACGAGTTACATTAAAACGAGATTATTTAGTGCGTTGTTTATAAATAAATATTGACAAAAAATAGATACTATTATAGTCAGAATTTTGAATTTGTCATATCTGAAATTTTAGAAAAATTAACTTGATTACTATATGGAAAAAAATATATTAACTATTTTTAAGAAAACAAAGTTTATATTATATACTATAGAATTAATATCGAAAAACACGAATATTTAATAAATTAAAATAATAAAATCGTTTCTTGACAAAATATTATTATGTCTTTATAATGGTCAACAGAACTGTCGAAACTCGAAATACAATACGCATTATAACTTCAGACTTGTACGTTGTACTTAGTAATAATACTTTCGAATAAAATTTTGTGTAAATTTAGCTATTGTAAATACGACCTCGCTTAGCACAGGGTCGTGGAAAACATTAATCCAGTATAAAAAACTAAAAAAAAAAAAATAGATAATTATGATTAGGGATAATATAGCTACCTAGTCCGGTAATGTCACAAGTGTCTCGTGTCGATAATAATAATATTATGATTATTATTATGTTGTCCAAGGACGCGTCAAACACAATGTAAAAAATTTCTATACGGAATTTAATTGCGGAATATTAAAACTATAAATCACGAGTATAATATGCGAGAGAGATAATAAAAATATAATAATGCGTCATTTATGAAAACAAATTATGAATATTTTCTTATATAAGTTTTTCGAATGAATTCTGTGCTGTTTTGTTTTAATACCTAATAAAATCAAACTCGTGTGAATTGGAAATAAAGTTTTTTTTTTTTTTGTATATAATTTAAATACGAGTATTTTAAGTTTAAGTTTTGTTTCCCGTATATAGAAATTCTTGAATGTAAACGCGTTTGGTACAATTTTTTACAAACGATAATTCAGTGGTATATTTCATGCAATTATAATTTATAATAATAAATGTATAATTTTAAAATATTATCATTCGAAAAACGAAGTTATTATTCTTGTTATATTATCATAATTATTATTGGTCTATATCGTTATTATTATTAATGCGTTTAGAAAAATTACTCATACGATATAACGTAATAATTTTTTCGTGCATCATTAAATTAATTATGCGAATACGCATAGACCGATTACGATGTATAAAATATTACGAGTATATCATACATTTTTTCTTTTTGAGTTTTCCTTTTTAGACGTTGCCGAGTGCGTGAAAATAAATTTGACGTAAAGTTTTCAATGTCTATACTCGAGTAATTAAATTAAATTATTATGCTTAAAGTCGATAAAAATATAATACCTACTCGTATTATTATTTTTATGGCGTTGGAAGAAATGAAAACTATACCTAAGACTTTGAAAAAAATACGTGTAACGTCTTCATTAATTAAATTCGTATGTAACTGACATCGCGAATTTTTGTTGTTCTTTACTGCATCAATGTCGACCATCAATGACGCGTCTGACGGGGATGAAATTCTTCCTATTAGTTTATCGGCCTCTAAGACCATACCGATAACGCTAAACTTAGATCAAGGGATGAAATTATAAATCGGAAAAATCGATGTAATTTAATATCAGATATTCATCCCTTCTTGTGTAAGACGGCAATATTGACGCTTTACTATAATTCATATAATTCGCAGTTAAACCGTATACGAATATCGAACTATAAGCGTAAATCCGAATAACCTAAATATCGTTTTTACCGTATGACGTAAACACGAACGGTTTAATAATATTAAAAATAAGTTACGATTTGATTTATTGGATAATAAAATCAATTAGATTATTGGCAATGACGTAATAATTATTCGCACGCGACTGTTTTGTTCCGTAGTCTGAAAAATATTAACGCGTGTTGTACAAATAAACGTATTATAAATTTATAACATATTTCACGTTCGACAATAAGCGAGCACATTAAATATTATTTTCTGGCTCTGGCTCTTTTCCTCAATCACTAAAAAAAAAAAAAAATACATTTGGTCTTTATCTACAATTTTATTATACTTACAAAAAAGTTAATATTATAAAAAATATAGTTGATATTGATTAACATGATATAATCACAAATTTCTCATATATAAATATGTATTATTAAATTTCTAACATAATTTAAAAAAAAAGGAAAATAAACTAAATTATCGATATTAAAAACAATATAAATCCCTACGTGTTATAATTTCTATGTATAAATCGAGATATCGTTTCATGCGTATTAATGTCGGTTTGACATCACAAAATACGTAAAAATATCGTCTTGGTTGTGAAAGGGACATGCATGTAGATAGAAAAGTCACGACAAAAAAGTGGTTTTATTGAACGTTATGCTTTCATAAATATCGAGGATTAAATTGCGTTACTTTAAATTATTTCGGCGTGCGTTTATTTGGAAAAAAAAACACGAAAAATTAAATGTAACAAATCATAGGCCCAAAGAAAAAAATGTACGTTTGCGTTTAATATTAATATACCTATTTAAAATAATATTATTAATTGATATTTAATCTTAAATTGATTAAAAAATATTACAATTGTATTCGCATTACTCAAAAACATTATTGAAATCGGACAGTTTCGTTTATTAAAAGTTTCTTTTTTTTGGTCTTCAATCTTTGGATTTCTAATTGACCGCAACTCTCCAAACTTCTCTGTTTTTTAAACCAACTCCTTTAAGTCTCCATAACTACCTATGTTCATGTCCTTCATGATCTGTGAAATGATTTCAAAGTTATAATTATTATAAAGCATTATACAATAAACTATTTAGTAAAATATTTTAAAAATCTAAAAAAAAAGATTTAGATAGAACCGTAAATAAAATAAATAAATAAAAAAATAATAATAAAATTTACGATTTACCCGTCATTAAATACGTATAATTAATAAAATACACCGATCTGGTACTTTATTTTATTTTGTTATAAATTTATAATATATATATATATTAAATTTTTTATAAATGTGTTCGCTAAATAACGTCAAAACATAATTCATTGATAAATTTTTATTATCTTCACATTATACAATATTATATTAAGTATAATGTAAATTTATAATACTTTCCGAGTATTCTTTTTTTTCTAACATTAATTAGGTACCTACGAGTTTAAAGAAATTTTTTTTATATTATTTATTCATATGTCGATTAAAAAGATAAGTTTAATAATAACGGTTAACTCTTACGGATTCGATTGGAACTATAATTTGATCGAAAACGTTTGGAAAAAGTTTTAATAAATGCATTATTTTTTATAGATTAGGTAAAAAAAAAATAAATAATAATAATATTAGATTATAATATTCCAAGAAATCGATTCGTTGAATTAAAAGTACAAAATAACCTTATTATAATAAAATGTTTTCGACGTACTTATGTATTATTAATAATAATAATAATAAAAAAAAAATATGTTAACATCAGGTTAGATCGTATAAAATTAGTTTTGATAAAACGAATCGTTGGTATTATTATTATTATGTTACGCCTATCTCTTATAAAATAGAATACTTGCTATACGCTTAAAATGTACGTTCCGAGTTCATAAAACTAATTGAAACGTATAAAAAAAAAAATGTATTATCAATTTTTACGTTAAATAAAATATATAATAATTTAATAACACTATAATTATATAGTCTTATTTAGTTTTTTTTTAGAGAATATACCTACATAATAAGTTATATAATAAGTATTGCTCTCTTCAATGATATACGATATTATTTATACTTACACTACGGATAATTTTTTTCCTACGTTTTGTCAAATTTATCAATGTCTATAGAACGCATTTAAAAATGTGTCTATTTCTATTCATTTTTAATATTTAATATACACCATAAACACGCTGTATTTAAAACATTACAGTATATATAGAACGACAAGAAATATACTTGACCGGTATAAAATTGCAATCGTTCGATTGGGTAAAAAATAATTCGACGTTTACTTTATGAAGATAAAAAAAAAAAAAAACTTTAGACTGAAATAAACACATAATATTTTCTTTAGTTTTGAGAATTAGATATTTCGAATCGTTCATTCCTGCGGTATTTTTGGGGGCACTTATAAAGATTTTAAATAATTAAAAATAATCTTAATAAACAATACATAGGTATACGAGTTTGACGAATAACATATTTGGTGAATTGTTTTTGCGTCCACGACAAAAATATATAAGTATTATAATTATATTCTTGTGTATATAATTTCTATCTAATCTTCGTTCGCGTTTCACAATCTTCCGCGTATACGCAATCTCTATATTAAGATTATTAGTTTAATCAAGAACGAAGACTGTAGGCTGTAGGTACGTATGGAGTTGCCTCATAATATATAAAAACGTGTTATGACGTACTATCGTAGTACCAACATGATAAAAAAAAAAAGAAAAGAAAAAAGAAACCCCAATATATGACCCGGTGTGGTCATCCGCGGTCATCCCGGTAACCATCTACTCTCAAAATATAACATTTACGTCCAAATACACTCGAAAAGTCGAAATAATATACGCGAATTTGCTGAAAATTTAAAGAAATAAAACGCAAAATCCTTTCGCACAACATATTATTCTAATCGGTTGGGTATTTTTATGGCGGAAGATTATCGTAGAAAACGCATTTTTCGCGTCATCTATTTCGGTAATAATAATTATTAATATTACTCGTATATATAATAAATTAATAATATACGTCATAATATTATTCGTACTTAAAATTCAAACAATCCGGGAGATTGTACAAACGTACAATAACGGAGGGTTTCGCAATATTCATGAACCTCTTTGTTCGAGTATAATATTATATTATACATTTATACGATAATATTAACATTTAATATTATGATATACTAAGTACATAATATTATTATGTATATAATGCGCTTTATAGATAGTTTCATAATAATTCTATATCCGTTCTGGCCCAGAGAATGATGCTAACCTGCAAGCGATGGCATTTATATTGACCTGCTATAAATCGATATGTATTTCTATACGTATAACTCCCCTCGTGTCTCGTCCGACAATCATCAATCATTACCGCGGTAACTGCAAAAAAATAAGATAATTTTTTTTTTTTATAAATTTGCGATATTAAAGTACATACGTATTTATATAATATACGTTTTATTTAACACGTATAATATTTGTCGTTCAGGTAAATAATCCATAACAAATCCGATGCAAATTTAAATATTTTAAAATAAAACCTAACTTAAAATTCATATAACATTTTTTTATATATATATTATATATACGCAATGCTAATTTAAATGTATATTTAGAAAACACGTACGCATGATAATACGTAGGTACACCGAATAATTTATACAATAATTATTGTATGTGCGTGTTAGCGTACAATATTAACGCAGTCAATGGCGTAGCCGGGGGAATTTTAAGGGTTCAACCCCCTTAGAGTTTATATCGTTATATATTGTAATGGTGTATTTTAAGCACGTAAAACTGTATGTGTATATAAATTTTATTTAATAACCCCCCCTCTACACACATTTCTGGCTACGCCACTGAGTACAGTTTACATTAAAAACAAACATAAAATTAAACATCAATTATTTATTTATTTAACAACTTTAATGCACGTAAATTTTAACGTTGGATTATTATTAGATAATTTTTTTTTTTTAATTGTATGTATTCGTCCATATTTTAATTTAAAAAAATTATTTTTATTCATATACAGAGGTATACGTATAATGACATTATCTTAATAAAAAATACATTTTTTTTTTATGATATTATATTCAATATATTTTTTAGAACATTTTTAATACACAGGTAATAAAAACTCGTGAAGTATAATATACAATCTGTATTGTGACTATATACCTACATTGACATGTCAGTGTCACTGTTCATCATATTGTTAATTGTTATACTAATAAAGTAATAACTATATTAATTATGTATATTAAAAATCAATAATCACATAATATTTGTTTAAAAAGATATCATAACAACTATAAATTAATCAAATGGCATTTATATATGATCTATATAACAATATAATTAATAAGTATATTATACACGTTACGTTCACATTCGAACATTTAAGTATTTAAGTATAATAATTATTTAATAGTTTTTAAGCTATTTTTCGTGACAATGAAACATAAATTGTTATAAAATAATTATAACATATACATATAATATATTTATTATAGTGACAAGTACCTAGGTATTGTTTTAATAACAAATTTGTTTATTTATTTTGTAATTAGCTAATGGTAATCGTATTATATAATTATTACGTATAATAATATTATATACGGTATATATATGATGTTTCCAACACGTTTTATCTTTACTATAATTTATGCACGGGTATATAAAGTCCTGAAGACTTGATTTTTAAATCAAATTTTCTAACCAAATTTTCTTGGCAACTATCGTAAGTCTTGTTTTTAAATATTTCGTTTTGGATCTTGACCAATAGGTCAATCTTTGACATATTCAACAATAATATTCATTTTTCAAATTTCAACCTAATTATAATTTATTTGACTAGCCGTAATACATTGTATGCTCATTACATACATAAAATTAAAACATAGTCAGTGTGATAATTTAAATTCATTATTCTATAATGCAGTTTACTGTCAGACATTTAATAACGTGTAATTTAAATTTAAAATTTTGTTCTGCGGATCATGACTAGAATAAATTTATTTTAAAAAAAAAAAAGGAAATAATTTTCGCGATATACCTATTTTAATGCATTTCTGTATTTTGTTATCCGAAAAGCGAATAATTAGCAACATATTATTATTATACATATAAAATTCTATCAATTTTACAACGTTCTGGTTTACGATTATTTAAAAAACTTAAAAAATATATAATATAATATATAATTATATGTATATTATATTGCATATTGCATATATTTATAAGAGACAAAATAGTACATGATGCATACATACTAATTGAATAGAGGCTTGTATAATATAATTTATATTATAATAAAAATACATATAAAATTAAAAATATTAATTAGTTATTATATCTTGGAACAAACAATATGTTGAAGATTAAAATATGACGAAAAAACGGTCATTTTTAACGAACACTGAAATTTCGACGAATTCGATTTTAATATTTCACGATAACTCAGACAATTTTTAAGTTAGAGACTTGAAAATTTTAAAATTTTAAAACAAAATACATGCGCATAATTATAACATTATAATAATATATACGAGCGTTTAACGCGTATTATACCTATATAATATATTAATATAGTGTTGTGTAGAATAAAATAATTGTTACTGCGCATTTTGTTATATATTTTTTTTAATTATCTACTATATAAATACGAACAGTTTACACGATATAATATTATATTATTAAAATGGACTTAGATGCCAATTAAACAGCACACTTTCAACAATAATTACAATATAAATAAATATAATATTAAATAATTACTATCGTGTCCGCGGGCGCTGATCTGACCGTCAGATTATAATAACATGTGAAATGTGATTGTTTGCCATCGCATTATATTGCTATTATAATAATAATAATAATTGTAGTTTACACAGGTACGATTTTTAATACTACGCGTGTTAAAATAATAATTAAAAGTATTCGTTTCTTCTTCTTTTTTTTGTTATCTTAATCTCATTATATGACGATGAATCGGAATTCTTTTTTTTTCTTTTTTTTATCTGTCACGTGAATAGTACGACTTAATGGAGAGCCCATTGATCTCATTATTGCCGTTTCTCTTATCATTATTGGTTATTGTACACCTGTACATAATACATTTAAATGGGCGATTATAACGTAATTATTATTAAAATGTAAATACATGCTGAAACACGAATTATAATAATTATTACTCCGATGGCCACCTACTGCCAAACGGCCCGAAGTCGATAAAACGCACACACTACACTTCGCGAAATCGATAATAATATAGTTAAAAATTAAAATAATAAATCCGCGTATATTAGTATAATATAATAAATTAATAATCCTCGTACGAGTCGATTTTAACAATTATACATACAACGTTTTTGAAAACGTTAAAAATGTATAACCATAATATAACGAAAATTTAACGATAACAGAAAAAAATCGTTTCGTTATTTATTAATATTATTCATAATAAATATTACAGGAGGATTTCATTTCTTTTTCTATAATTACATATTAAAATATATTACTAGATTCGTAGGTTCAAACTATGTCGTATAGAATGCGCTAAAGTACACGCAATATATTATAATTCATATCTGGGTCGATAATTCGATATATACGTAACGTGAAAATACCGTTTATTTATTTTATATTAAATATTTTTAAATGTTATAAAACTTAACGTTTGTGTTGTGCAATAATCTTACTGAAGTTGAATAATAATAAAATACGCTGTTATAACATATGAATATCAAACTGAACAACTTAAACTAAACTATTAAACTATACGTCATATTCTAATGATAAAAAAAAGAAAAAAAGGTTTATATCGCGTATAAATGCGTAAAAAATAACAATAATATCTTAATTTTACAATATACATAAAAATATAACACAAAAGAAATCATATTTTTATCGGTCCTTTCGTTTATACACAATATAACGGTTAGGTAATATATACCAGAAAATCAATAAATGGAACGTTTACTCTTAAATACGATTTTCCAAATAATAAAAGGGCGGCCCATTAGATTTTGAGCGAAGCGAGAAATGTATTGGTTTTACAATAATGTGTGATTTTGTTTTTGTTTTTATGTCTGAAGACACTATTACTACCCGAAATAATGCTCCGATTATCACGAATAGCATATGTTTCCGGTTTGCAAGTGGATGTTGTTGGTACTTTATTTAGGTCATTTTTCGAATTTCTCAAAATTGACCTAAAGCGGTAGAAAAAACGACCAAAAATGACGGCATTTTTCACGAAAACTGAAATTTCGACGAATTCAATTTTAATATTTCTCAATGACTTGGACAATTTTTAACTTAGAGACATGAAAATTATATTGGATGTTCACATAGGTACTATATATATATGTGGTAAACTGGTAAAATTTTGGAACCTTTACGTTGATTTTTCTATAAAATATAGGACTTTGAATATTTTGTAAAATTCTAATTTTTATGTATATAATGCATGATAAAATTGTCTATTTTTTGTTAATTAAAATTGCATTTTTTATTCTATTCGAGAATTTATAAATAAAAAAATAGAGCTGTTTACAAAATTTACAACTGGATAATAGTACCTAATACTTGGCTTTAACGATAGGGTCAAGAAATAAGAAATGCTTAGAATCTTATTAAAATAATTTGTCATGTATATCATATTTCAATCATATGGATGTACCAATAATCATATCAAAATACTCAACAGAACAAGCAAAAGAACTCGCACAACATTATTTCATTACTAAAAAATAATATTATAATATATTCACTCTCTTGTACTATACTCTTATATTATAAACATGATTTGTGATTGCATGAGATATGTTTTTTATAATTTAAAATTTTGACTAATTCTTTTTCTTTAATATATATATATATATATAATATCTTCATATCTTTGAAGAAGAAAAATGTTGAAAAAATGAACAGAAGTGTTATTTTAATTATTTAATCTTTAATTGTAATTTGGATTTAGAGTAATGATGCTTAACTAAGTTATTGTATATGATGTTCTGCATTTCATACCTTGCTTCTGTGAATTAGATTACTGTTTGCATGCTCATCAAAATCTCCCATTGTGTTCACTCATGACGAAAAAACATATATTGCACAGAGGCGGAACTACATATTATACAAAGGCGGGTTTTTCCGCGGGCCTCATCGTAGAAGGGGCCTCGCCGTATATTTGTAAAAAGAAAGTATTGTTTTTGCACTGAATGGTTATTATTGAAATTATAAAATGTATAGTATAATAATGAAATAATATTATTTGGGTGTAGTAGCCTTTACTTTATAACTTACTGTAAATTATATAACAAAACAAAAATAGCAAATACAATATTAATACCTGTATAATAATACATTAATATTTGTAATTCAATATTTCGATTATTCTTATAGAATATGTACTT
>JAIUCT010000010.1:13034600-13107767 GCA_021307375.1 Tetraneura akinire
TAAGGTACTGACTCGGTACTGACTAACTCGGTCTGGTTGTGGCGCTTATATAGGCAGTAGAATGTTCTCGAGGTAGCGAGAGACGGCGCACGAACATTCTAGAACGCTCCACCCGACACGCGGCAATTATAGCTACCTGCCGCGCGGCGCGAGCATTCTAGAATGTTCCCGGCGCTCGCCACAATCTAAAAAGACCGTATCGTTTGTACTGAAAACCTTGAAAGAACCAAACGTTCTGTTTTGTTATTATCAATTTTATCTTAGAATAATAATACAAAATTATAGTAACACTGGATCCTTGGGTTTGATATTATTTACCCCCCGAAGACCACAAAAATAACGTATCAATTTTATTTTCAAGTTTTTGACCCATTTTTGTACATTTATATCGACCGTTACAAATCACCCCCGACCAATGAGTTAAACTTATCGCGAACTTAATGTATTATTTGAAATTGCAGTGTTTCACAATATTATGCGGTTATATTGGGAAAAAATATCAAATTTTAAATTTATTCGTTTAAAAAAAATAACTATATAATAATAATTATTTGTGCCACCATAATATCATAATAATATACTACGTACCTAATAAAATTACACATTTTGAATTGTGCGTACTTAAACTCCATATGTTTTTATAATATTGTAACCTGTAAGGTAGGTATAATAATATTTTCTAATTAAAAACAAATTGTATTTTATTTTATTTTTTTACACGCGATTACTGCTGTGGCTCTGATGTCTGATATATTATTATATTTATAATTATATACATATCAATTATTTTAATTACCGTCGTCACTATGTTCGGTTCTCGAGAAAAAATAATAACATACAAAATCGTTTATTTTTTCATATTATTTGATATTATTTATCGTGATAAAAACGATATTTTTCTACATTAGTATATTCGTGAACTTGTTATAATCATTAATGTGTAATTAGTTGATACTACGAATATACCTGTATATAAGCAAACAAAAAAAAAGAATCATCCACGATGACTTTCGGCAGAAAAGTGTTTTTTCCTTATTGTAAACTATCATATCCGCTGAAATAATAAATAATACTAATTATTATATTACATTTAATTAAATGTATTAACGTTTTCCTACTTCATACAATTCTACTTAGTTCTTACGCTATTACTAAACTTACGCTGTTTTTTTTTTTTTTTTTTTTTTTTTTTATTGATTGTCATCATCATTAAAAAGCTTGTTCACTGAATAATAATTGAACATACCTACAATACAATATACCTACTTATATACAATGAATAATATTCGAATCAAACGTTATAAGTACTCTTAAATATTAAAATTTATCGAATTGTTAATGCAAATTTTGTTTTTATATATATACAATCAAACGAAAATGTAATATAATATATTTTAATTTTTCTAATACATTTACATAATTAAACAAGAATTTAATTAAACTACAAATAAAATAGCCTATAGGTATATAATATATATATATATATATATATATATACTCGTATTATATATAAGATTTCTATAATATAATTATTGAATATTTTAATTTTCCTTATCAAAAATCAAATTTGTAAGTATATAATACAAATATAATAATATATATTTGCATATTTTTTTTTTAAATTATTATAATATTTATTATAATGTTTCGGTAATATTATTTTAATATGGTACTTAATATATCGAATTTATATTTTTTTTTTTTTTATTCTATATACGTTTTATTATATGTTATTCGATGTAAACGTAGATCTTTCTTTTCTTTTTTTTTTTTTTTTTTGTATTTCAATCCGAAGATTGGTTTTTAACAAATTTTCTACTCGCAACAAAATGTCTTCTCCATCTTCCTCTGTCACTATTGCCAACTGCCAACTGTCTTTGAGCTCTCTGCGTAAATAGTGCATCTTGCTTTATTTGGCTGATGTATTTTCTCCTTAGACTTCCTCTTGATCGTATTTCTTCTATCATTCCTACAATATTATTAAACTGTGCAATTCATCCCCATGCCTCAACGCGTGTCCTATATAATTTGCCGTCTTCTTCTCTTTAGAGTATCTAGCATTGTTCTTTTTTTCTCCTAATGTGTTCAAGATGTCTTCATTTGTTCTATTTATCATTTTCATTGTTTTATCTTCTATAATATTGCGTATAGTTAAATATTTGTACACCGGTATCGAACTTAAATTATTATAATCGACATTACGTCTGGTTTGTATAATATGCTCGTATAATAATTATTATACCGTAACGTGTAATTTGAAATTTCAGTGCATTTCACTGTTTTAAAACAGATTATTACTCATATTGTAATTATTGATGATTGTACCACACGCGTATTATTATAATTCGAAAATCGTTTAAATAAAATATAAAGTATACAGGTAATAATGACACGATGAATTAAAAATAACATTAATCTATAATATATGTATACGTTGTTAATAATTATTAATTTTGATAATTATTATAGTTTTTTTTTTTTTTTTTTTTTTTTTTATCTAAGTATCGCTGTTTTCAAATATTTTTTTTTAATAATAATAATCAGTATGAATTATTTGATTAATGTAATATCTATATTCTATAACTGTTTTTAGCGCGTATTTCAACAATATTTTGATATACGCCTAATTGCTATAATTATACGCGGGGATTCGTGTATTCCACTTATAAAACTTTAAATAAATATATCGATTATTATAATATTTTATAATACCTAATAACCTAATATACCTATAAATTATCATAAGTATAAAATAGTAAATACCATATTAATATACCAATGATTAACTACTACAGAGTCTAGATTCTAGAATGTTCAATCGTACGAATAATTATAATATAACACAACATTGTATAATATAATCGATTGAAATATAATTTAGAAAAAATAGAGTACCTAAAATCCTAAACTAAACAAATATATTTCATTTGAAGTAAGGAACTATATTTACTACTCATAAAAGATAAGATTAGAATTATATTATACTTTTATCTATATATGACTTATAATATTTTAACAATATGATTTTAGTACCTATACATAGCTAGCATATTGCTTTAGGAATTTTTTTTTTTTTTTTTTTTAGTTACTTTTTGTCAATAACGATTTGATTGCAAATCAAAAATAATACCATTACACATTTACGAATCTTGTATAAATTATATTGTAGGAACTTAAAAGAAAAAAACAAAATAATATAATAATATTACAATAATAAATTTTAAATACTAATTAGTAATTGTACTCAAATAGTAATCTTAACTTTAATTGTTTTATACTAGCTATTATGTTTTTTCAATAATCTCAATATAGGTAGGTATATATAGTTAAACTTATATTTGTATTTTCCAAATATTACGTTTTATTTTGTAGATTTTTATATAGGATTGAGGATTCTGAATTTTTAACGAAATTAACTTTTTATATTATTTTTTTATCAATTTTATATGTTTAAAAAATTATTATTTAAGCAGATACGTTTAGTTAAAATTTTATGTACATAATATAATTAAATATATAAATATAAATGTTTCATTTTTATAAATATAATTTATTTTTTTATTATATTTTTATTTAAACTTAAAGAGTTAATATTAATTTAATATTTATCAAATAAAGCCAAATATCGTTTATTCAGCAGACCTACATTCAATATATTGATATTATATAATTTTAATATTATACCTAAATGATAATAATAACAAAAATTAATTAAAAATAAAAAATGAATTGTCAAACATAAATTAATTTACATGGACCAAATGTCCAAATGCAAACATTGGTGTAGAGTTATTGATTGCTTCGACTAATTATATTATTTTTATCTTTGAATTTTATACTTCGAAATATAATATATAAGTACCTAGTTATAATATTTAAATTTTTTATGCATTAAACGTTGGTAATATTAAATTAAATTAAATTTTTTTTTTTCATTAATTAACGACTATAATACCTACCAGACTACCGAAATCCAAAACAAAATTTAAATTAATTACTTAATAATTATTTAAAATTTAAATTTTGTTTCTCAAATAGGTATTATACTTATATGAAGTTATATACCTATAAGTATACTTCATACTCACAGAAGGATTAAAAATATATAAATAATCGTATGTGAATACGACTATTCATAGAAATATTTTTCTACGTCGCATTGAAATGTTTATAAATTAAGTAGGTACTCACTTAATATTATTTCGAATTTATCAATAGGTATCAACATAAAACGTGTTAATAAAACATATACATCATTTATTTATTATGAGTTTAGATAAATGCGTATTTAAAATGTTAAGTTCTGTATGGAATTTTAATCTGTTTGAGGATAATTATTAACATATTGTATATGTTTAAACATATAAAGTTATAAACCTGCAGTGATCATAATAATTATTATTATACTCGTATAATGATGAATTTAAATGCATTCAAAGGTTGAAAGTTTTTATTTCTTGATAAAGAGAAAAGAATTTCCAATTAGATAAGATGATAACCTATAGATGTATAACAATTTATTATTTTATTTTTATATTATATAATGTTTTCGTTATTATAATTTCATAGTTATGGCTTATATAGGTAATATACTAATACATTATAATTCCGTATTAAAAAAATTGAATTTTCATATAAAAATGTTAAATAAAATACCTATTCAAGATGCAACTAACTATATTATAATGAATAATGCATATATTCATTAAAAACATATTCACTCAATCAATAGATAACTTATTATCATCGAAACTAGTTATAATAAAATATATAACATGATGGCAACACAACATTAATAAATGTGAATATCGAAAATGATATAACAATATATAAATTATAACAAATTAATAATATATAAAAATAATTTAAATATATATATTTATACAATACATAAACTGCAGTTTTATACGAGTACGTTCAAGTTATCTACACATTTATGATATAATCATACCTGTATATAAATACCTATACATGTTAATAATCAACCGTTAATCAACGGAAAAGTCAAATTTCTATGTTATGTCTTGAAGAAAATCAATCACAATTCATTCTTTATAATTTAAAATTATATATATATACCTATAGGTATAAATATATTTAAATGAATATACAATAACTGAATAATCATATCTCAATGCATAATATTGTATATTATGATGCATAAATGCACAATATGTATAACTATGGTGCAATCGCGTTGTTTTTATTTGAAAGAAAAAATAATTGATTACAAACTAAATGTCTAAAATAAACAATGATACTATATAATTATATAATATACAACTGTATACCTAACTAATCTACACAACAACTTGATAGCACTTTACAAAGTATAATATACAGGTATACCGTATAATAACTGATATAATATCAATATAACATAGTAATATAAAATATAGTAATCAATGGTGCAATATATTATTTATCAAAAATAAATTCATAATAATAAAGTATATTATATTATTATATAAATTAACTACGATCATTTTTATTAATAATAATTAATAAACAGATGTAATTAGTACCGAACTACTATTAAAACAAAATGCAATTATATATTGTTCTATAATAGACATATTAATATGCTGTACAAGTACAATATACATATTATTATTATTATTATTATTATTATATTAGTAGAGCTATGACCCAATTATTGAGGAACGGTGTAATTGTTTATTGGTCATCTTATTAATTATTTCTAGTCGATATAAATAATAATAATAAGTTATTTCATTTTGAAGTCCGAGGGCTATGGTTTAAAATGTATGAGTCAACAAATTTAATGATGATTTAATTTTAATCATACTACACTTTATGTATAAGTTTATCGAATGCTATGAAAAACTGAAAATACTTGATTTTTACTCTTGTTATATTAAATTAAAATATACATATTTTTCACGGTGAATTTCAAAAATTAAATTTTGTAAACCTATTATTTTTTTTTTTTTCGTTTATTTTAATTTTGGTTTATTAATAGATATGACGAAAATGCATTCTTTTTGAAAGTTTAAAATCAAAAATTATATAATCAATTTATATATTATGGGAATATTGTTATAACTTTATAAGTATTTACCTATTTTTTTTTTCATAATGGTAACAATATTATAGGTGTCAAGGTATATAATGTTATATATTGTGCTGTGATGATCATGAATTAAAACGCCCTATTTATAATGAATAAAGCGAAATACGTATATACCATCTAATTATTACTTAACTTAGATAAATATAAAACTATATTTATATAACTGATTCAAGATCGTCATATAAATTCCTATACAATAATATATGTTACGTGTGTTGAGTAATTTAAATTTTAACTATAACATAATATTTTAATATTGTAAGAATGTACTGATGCATTTAACACAATATATGTTATACGAGTAAATTTATAAACGCTTATTACTTTATTAGTCATTTACTCATTTAATCATTGCTCTTCGGATTTCGGAACTAGAATATTAAAAATATAAAATGAATATTTTAATTTAAATAAAACATATTATTATCATAATATAATAATAATAATTATTCATTAGTACGAAACACACGTTTAAATTATGAATTGGTTATGTCTGAATGATTCCTTAACACAATGTATGCGTCTACAGTCTGTCAGTCTATATTATATAGTTTTACACCGCTATACCATTATAGTCATAAACGATAAACTCACAAGTTTATCGTTTATAACATAATAATATATTAATATGTATTCCTAAGCTATATACATTATTATTACTAAATTATTAACTTTAACGTATATTGATATAATATTTATCATTTTTAAATTATTTACAAACCACAGATTCGTAATAATAATAATATTATTATCAATAATAAATAGAATATTTATATAAGCACATGCCACACAATAATAATATATAAAACCACAATTATTTGTCTTAAAGCCATTATCAAAATTAACATATCTAATTAAATAGTTATAATTGAATAAATAATATATAATTTAAAATCACAAAATCATTATATACACATTATATTATATTATAATATTAGGTATGACATTAGATGAGTAACAATTTAATTATTTAAATGTATAATGTCAAAAATGTCAAATAAATAGATATACGTTATTTTTATTTTTGTTTATTAAGCTTTGTTTTAATGGATTTAAGTATTTAACTCTCGTCCGGACCGTATTAAATCCCATATAAATGACGTTGGTTGTAATGGTATTAAACGAAACGAGACGAATAAAGTAGCAGTAGTTATCATATATATATATATATTGTCCAAAATGAATTTCGAAAAAACTAAAATGGTAAATTGCATTACATAAAATATAAAGAAAATGAAAGACCGACGAAACAAGAAATAAAATAAACCATAAAAACAAACAACGAATACTGACGACGACAATATAATAATATCATGTATACATGACGAAATATAAATTCTCAAAAGGCGAATTTCATTAAATTTTACAAGTGAAACACAATAAAACTATATCGATTTTATAATATTTTTACTATAACACGATGTGTTTTTTTTCCTTTTAAACCAGTAAGTATAACGATTAAAAAAAAAAAAAACGTTCATAAAATATATTAATAATAGCTGATTCGAAATATTTTTGTATAATATCATTAGACAGATTGAAAATTAGACATAAATTTATTCTATAATAATATTATAGTCTAATAAATATTTTTAAAAACCCGTAAAATAATCCAGAAGAGAATGTATAGATTTTTTAAGCACTCTCGTGCCATATTTGATCGAATATTAAATGAGTTATTTTAATTTGATGTTTAATTTTATTTTATTTAAAAACAATGTGAATTTTTTTTTTTTTTTTTTAAGTAATAGAATATTTTTTAGTCGTGTGTTATTAAATATTACATTTCCCGCACTATTATCGTTTTGAAATTTAAGTATGCCTACTTGGATGAAAAATAAAACAATTAAAAAGGACAAATAATTTTGGGTCAAATTTTAATATATTTTTTTACATGCGGAGGTAAATAATATTATTTTTAATTAATTGTATATATATATATATATATATATTATACCAATAGACCACCTTTCTACATACTCACATATTATTTTATATATTATATTAGTACAAATTAAATCTTTGGAAAAAATAATTATCTGACCGCATTCGATTTGGTTTATTTTCATTGTTTTTCATTTTTCGTATTATACATTGACAATAATGTTCCGTGTCTGGTTTTCGACGAAGTATTATTTGAATCGTATTAAAAGATTGATTTTTTCTTTTCTTTTTTTATACATATATTTAATATTATATATTGAGAAAACAACGTAAATATTATATATACATTATACCTCATATCATATTTCATAATATGTATGATAACGAATGAAAAGATCAAAAAAACGGGACGATTTGCTTCTGGACTCCGGTTGAATGTTTGTCCGCGGAAACTCGGAACAACGGGACACAATATTTAAAAACGGGACGTATGTTTTTACCCCATACATAATAATAAAAATAATATTATTATTATTCATTTTATTACGTTTATACAACACATATACGAATATGAGGAACATTCAAACACGAATCGGTTCGTTTTAACTTTTAACTTTTAACATAATATTATTATTCGAAACTTGACGAAATTTATATTATATACATAATACGAACTATATTATACAACACTATATACACGTAAATAATATTATTATATTTTTTGCCCCACTGTGTACGGTCGATTCGCAGCATTTGTGAAACGTTTTCGATTTGGAATGTAAAAACTAAACCGACGACGGTTAAAATAATAATAATTGTTATTAATATTATTACAAATGTGCGACGTTATTTTTTGGTGTGTACTGTTAAAAAAAAAAAAAAAAACGGACAAAGGTGTAAAGGTCCGTTTACATTTGCGTCGGGCGTAAAGGTCGCGCGGCAAAACCGCGTAGGTACGGTCGAACAGCTCGTACTCGCGCGCACGTCAACGGACGCGACGATTGTGATTGTGACCGCGAACGCGATGCGGCGCGTGCTATCGGCCCGATAACGCGCGTTGATAATATAATCATATCAATTCGATATTATTGGTCCGTTCGGCTTTTTTTTTTTTTATATTCAACCGCGTTCCCTCGCCGCTCTACAGGCATACGGGATACGATGGAAGTACACTAGATAAAAAAAAAAAAAAAACAATAATAATAATGCATTAATAATTATTTCGTATCATGTTTTATTGTATTTTTTACACCAACGTGTTTTTGTTTTACACGCGGCGCGCGTGCGCGTGAAAATGAACCATTTGTGCGCCGCGTTGGAAAAATACGTTTAATAATTTTTATGCGCCGTGCTTTTTATTATTATTCGCCTCATTTTTCATCGCCTTTGCCGCCCGTATTATCTCGTATATTATTATTATTATTATCATTACACGCCTAATAACCTACCGAAAATCAGACTGGAAGGGGGAATTTTGAGACCGGTTTTCGTTATATAAAGCCGCGTGCCCGCCGATTTCGTTCTCTACTGTGCCAGGTCGCCCAGTCGTTCCGTTGTACGTCTGTCACTGCACGCCGCGCAACCACCAACAAGACGCTCGTGCCCACGACGATCAGAATACATATATTTATTTTTTCTTAACAAATAAATCACTGAAATATTGTTAAAAACGCAACACCGACATTATATAAAATATATATTATAAATTATAAATAATACAACAGTAATATAATAATAAATATCGAAAATATTAAACAATTTTAATTCATAAACCGAATAATCACAAGAGACAAGACACCCGCGCGCACATACCACCGACATGAGGACCAAGCTGGAAATGATGGGCCAACTTCGCCCCGCGTTCAGCGAGCTCGACCTATCAGATGGTTTTGAATTCGACACGGAACTCGTCACCAACGAGGTAAATATGAGTATAATATTATAATTTACTCGACATAACAGAATGATATTAAAAACGGTATATTATTATTAATTATTATTATTTTACAAAAGTCAAAAACATATTAATCTCGCTATTATAATTAATCGTTATTATAATTATACTTATTAATTATTACTATCGAAAAACCGCGGAAATCACAATAATTCGGTACCCGTACCATTAGAAACCGTACAAATGAAAATCAAACGTCTACACAGTTGTTAATAATACGTACAAATCGTATGATACTCGTATACAGCCGCTTATAAGATTATTTTAATATTATAATATATTATTCAAATTTCAACACTAATATTAATGTTTTTAACATTTATATTTATTGGCCCCAGGTGCCAGGTGTGATGTATATATTAATATATTATAAAAAAAAAAAGACACATCCTTGTAAAACCAATAATGAAATATATTAATATATTATATTATGTCATTACAAAACAAAATATTTTCCATAATTTTGATCAATATTATGCATTTTTTGTTCGTGTTTACATCGACTACTGCTTCCTCCAGTATTATTATATGTTTTATATAACATTTTTAATTACTATAATTCGTTTAATATGACATGTAATTTCAGTAGGTTTTTTTTTTTTAATTAATGCTTAAAATTTAAATATTGTAGGTACCATTTTGTTTTGCAACATTATTTATTTCAAATGAGCACGTATCAATTAATAAACTATTAATTTATTAAAATTTTCGAAAAAATTTAAATAATTTTACGAAAGTAAACGCATTTAAAATTCAAAATATATCGAATGCTATATTATATTTATTTTCCTATTTCCTTTATAGTGTAGTGTAACTATTACCAAATTAATATGATATTATAACGAGTTACGTGTAGATAATATTGTAATCGATAATTTTATATAATAATATAGTATAGGTAGTATGTAAATATATTTATTTAACGAAATTAATTTTAATTCACGTGAAATGTATTTTTAATTCTGTGTAAAATCAATCACGTATCTCATTTAATATAAAAATAAATATTTATATAGTTACGTACGTTTAATGTGTACCTAAACAATTCGTTATTTGTATACAGAATGATCAGAGTGTAATTAAAATGTTTTGAAAATGGTGAAAAATACATAAAACGCATTAAACGCGATATTTCGATCAGTCTATGATAATGATAAACTATGGCCTATACAACGTATACTCGGGCACGATTGTTTCAAGTTTATTTTAATAGGTACGATTTAATGTTAGTTCTAGTTTTTTATTATTACTATTATTAACTGTCGTGTATACGTTATTTTCATTTTATACTGCTGATTGTCGTTTGCATAAATCATATTTATTTTATATGTTCATCCAAATATTGTTATATATAAAACATAAATCGCGACGTTATCGTATTGCTTCAACATGAATATAATACAATTAAAATCGAACGTGTATTATATAATATGCGTAATCTTAATAATATATTGTTATAAATACAAGATGCTAGAAAATGACGAAACCGTGATTCAATATACGTTAAAAAATTCAAATGTCCCGCCGTATTAATTTCTCGTAGATAACAATATTGTTCTCCGCGCGTCGATAATCTATAATCAATATCGTATAGCATACATCACGATCTCGCAGAGATTTAACCCCTTCGGCCATTCTTCAATAAACGATATTTTGCACTTATACGCCGGTCAAGGTACTTCCGTGTGTACTGTGTACGGTGTACCTAACTACCTACTAAAAAAAATTGCACATACATTATTATTATTTAATAGGTGTGTGTACATTATTATTCAACAATTTGTTTTCCTGTGCAAGGTTATTGTACATTACAAGTATATCGTACGCAAGCATTTTAAGGCTTACATAATTTTGGCAAATTTTATTTATTATTATTGTTTTATCGCCGTCCGAACGGATGATGAGGAGAGGGAGCAACAAGAAAGGTCGAACAAATTTCTTATCTATATTACTATTACGGATAATGTACTCGTAATAATATGATTATAATATTATAGCTAATTATACGCAGCTACTAACATCGCAAACGATCGGGATCTATTGGACTGCGCAAAATCGTTTTCTCGATCGAGACACGTGACTTTGTAATGACCTTTAATACGTCATGGCCTCACGCTAATTTTTCTCGTTATTGTAACACTATCATTATTATTAGGTATACATAAATCATTTATTTTTTTTATTTTTATCAGTCGTCGAAATATATTACATAGGTTAGTTTACAATTAAATGCTATACACAACAGTGCGACACTGCTGACATCCGATTCTCCTTAATGACTACACACCCTTACATCTTCGAGGAAGGATTCTTAAATCCTTTGAATTTGAATCATAAAATTTAAGGATTATATTATGAATAAAAATATATACGTGAAATATATGTACTTATTATAATATTGCACACGAGCTTAATTTTTATTAAATAGTAACCCCGATGTATATTTTAAAATTTTGAAATCCAACACAATGTTCTAAATATTTATGTATAATTTAACAGATAATCTTAAATTTTTAATATAACTTTTAATAATGTGACTGACTATACTAAGTACTGACCATTGACCTCTAATCGTCCAATCTAAATTCAGTACGATAAATGTAACTGTCGTATTATGTAAACTAACATAATCAGACACGTATAATTTGAGATAGCCCATAACCACCCCATTATTTCAAAATAACTGAGTGGCAAATTTAATGCTAAATGATACTGAAATTTTTAAATTAGCAAAATACATCTATACGTATACGAGTAGAACTTCATTAATTTTTTTTACTTAGAAGGTAAACATATTAATAAATGACACAACAATAAAAAATTTTGGCCACTATTAGGTCACTCCACTTATAGATTATTAATTTATTATATATTTATAATATAATAATCCCATAGCTACGTGTTTAACTGATAATTATGGACAAAATACAAATTTTATATTGAAAGTTTTAAAATTTTTCCAAAATTTAAAACCGTTTAAAATTTTGACTTCGCCTATATATTATTTCAATCCAAAATATAATACGAATATATGACATACTCGACAGAGATATATTTAACAAATAACAATTAAATATTATAAACACGCTGAATTATAAATATATATTTTCCTTTAATCTATATTATGCCTTATTATATTATTCTTATTATATGGTAATTTTAATTTTAATAAAATCATTTATTGGCAATTCGAATGTATCTTCAACACGTCATGAGTCATGACGTATGTTAATATTATTAAAGGGGAAATTAAATTTATTGAAATCGCAGTTCACTGTCTATATATTTCCTATATTCATATACGTATATTTTTATTAAGATGATGTGCATTAAAAATTCAAATTCTGATTCGTATCTATATGCGGTGACTTGCAATTAAAATCAAACGACTAATAAAAATAAATCAAATGTTGAGTTCAATGGGCATTGAGCAACGAAAGTTAAATACGATAATATTTTAAATATCCATTATACATGCAGCTAACTGTATATTATAATACTTGTGTGCGTAATTTAACTATTATTTCTCTGTTTCTCATATAAAACGTAAAGTGATAATTTTTTAGTTTAGATAACTGAATTTATTGGGAAAAATATATCGAAATTCAATTATTTTTTTAATTATTGATAAACATTCAACATTTGAATATAATATATTACGTACACGATAGTAATCATTTTTTTTTTTTTAAACGTTCAATTTATATTATAATAATATTATGTTCTATTTATAGTCGCGTTATAAACGTGAAAATTTTCACCTTATACAAACGCAGTTTTTTTTTAATGAAATTAAAAATCAATGCACAATATTCGATTGACCGTAAAATACTAGTTCGTGTAAATCGACATGGTAAGAATTACTAATAAAAAAAATTTTAAACCGATATTTTCATATTGGTTTTAATTTTTAATTTTTAAAAACAATTAATCATCTATCGTTAACATACTAATTTTGATTTGAAATAATGTGCAATATGCCAATATACTCATACAAACATGAAAAGATAAAAATGAATATAGCCAAGTAAAAGAAATGTAAAATAATAATACATTATTAATACCTACTCCAAATACTCGTTTTGGTTTATTACGCAAATTACGGCAATTCGATGTTTACACAGGTTAGGTTAGGTTATAACCAATATTTTTATGACATAGAATGTAATTTATTGTACGACAATAAAAATGCATATAAATCGTATTGCAGATGATTTCTAAGAAAAACAAATTCTATTTTTTTTTCTCACGTAACCTGTATTATTATGTTAACGCGGGACTCTGACCTTGAATTCCTTTTAAATTCTACTTTTTTCTTCTGTAACTAATTCGAAGACTGTTGATAAAAAAAAAAAAAAAAAAACTGCGCACTCGTACCTTATACACGTTTTCCTTTTCGTTTGCAAAATATATTATTAAATACCCGTTGTATATTATTATATTTTACTACGACGTATATGCGTATGACATTAAAAAATAATTTATTTTATAACTTCTTGGGTGCGGGAGTGCATAAACATTATCGTAACGTCGTAACCGGTTGATGTGCGAACTATCTCCAAGGACGTTGCCGGCGGCGACAATGTTTAAATTTTTTTTTCCATTTTTTATTTTATTTTCTGTTATTTATTATTTGTGCGATCTCTTAACTCTTTGGACATAATAGTAATATTTATAATAATATTTAAATAATATTATACGCAAGCGTAGATAACGAGGAGTCCCTAATCGAAATACAAGAGAAAAAAATTCACGTTACGTTCGTAACAGGAAGAATAGGCTCGCTGTCGCATTCCTTGCGAACTGTCGCCTCCCTCGTACGCACACTGCCCGCGTTCGAAATACCCATATTATAATATGATTATTTTATATTTTACACTTTTACTTGTGCAACGGTTTTCCGATCGCGTTTTTACCGTACCACAAACGACGCCATGGCGATACTCTAACGTCTAACCTTTAAAAAATAAAATTCCAACGATCGCGCGTAATCGTGTGAAGAGTAAACGGATTTTCTAAAAACAGGAAAAATTCGCGTGTTCGTATGAATTTCGAGTCTAAGAAAGTAAGAACTCGCGGTTCGCCTAAACATGTTTACCGCGGTATTATTCTTAATTCTTATTATACTTTATATAATAGTTTATTATACTGTAAAATACAATATTATATCGTTTTGACGCGCGTATTGCTTACACGCGAGACGTCGTCGTGACGAGGTTTATTACTCTTCGATTTATGGTAACACTGAACGATTATATATTATAATCGCCGTGGATCGAAGACTTCGTGTATCGTGTCGTCGTGGTGGTAGTCTGAGGTCTGACGCGCCGACCATGGCGTTGAAGAATGTCATGAATTCACGATATAATAATAATAATTATTACTTTGTATTTTTGTGTAGGTACTTAACAACGACTTATAATAATAATATATTATCGTACGGGTACGTTCCCGGGAGTTTTCCGTAACCGCATATGAAATAATAAAATATTATATAAATAATAATAATTATGCGTTTCGCCGCGAACAGAAAATGGAATTTTATCGCACGTACGACGGAGACGGGCGCGCTCCCGTCCGCGGAGTTCGAACGTGCGTTATTTTAACGATTCGATCGTATTTCGGTTTCCGCCGCCGGCCGTCGTGTTCGAAATTCCTAACCGCTGCGGCTGTGGAAGAACCGCCAGACGGTGCGCTGTGCGGGATTTGTATTTTATAGTATATAGTGCGTTACAGAAAAAATAAATACATTAATAAGCGTTGGTTTATATTATATACGTATATTATATAATCGTATACGAGTATATAAAAAGAAATATTAAGAACGTCTATTCGGCGGCGGGACGAACCGCATCTAAAACGTTGTTTTTTATTTTTTTTTTTTATTTTTCACATCATATTTCTTTCTATTATTCTTCTCCGCCGTTAAAATATTACGCGTACTCGTGTAGTCGTGTGTCATAATGTAATATAGAAAAATTGGTGTAAAATATGCGCACTCGAGAAGACCACGAGCGTTTTTCACAAAAATTAATAATATTCTATAATTAGATGGCGAGTGTTATTGGTAACGTGTACGTTATGTAGGTACACGAAAGTCGGAAATACTGTGTGGCGTGTACTAATAATAAGTAAACGCGACCAAGCCGCGCGTGAATGGCCTCGAGGAAATTGTTGGAAATGCGTTCCAAGGTCAACGACGCTGCAGCCGCCGTTATAATATGTCAATAATAATAATAATAAATAATAATAATAATAATAATAATAATAATAATAATAATAATAGTGCGTTTTCGACCACTGAACCCGCCAAAAGACGAACTACTTTAAAAACAAAATATAGGAACGACACATAATAATAATAATAATAATAATAATATTATCATTATTATTATTACACCTCGATCAATACGAGCTCATACGATAAACATCATTGTTATTTTTATTATTACGTAATAATGTATTGACGATCCCTCCGCGAGAAACGTAAAATATTTCCTATTCGGATATACACGTAGGTATAATGTAAAAAAAAAAAAAAAACGAGCAAATTAAAATGAATATTACAATATTCATAACGGCAGGGGAATCTGGGCATAATACGCGTTAACATAATATTATCATAGCTGTTCGATTAGTCAAGTCAAGTTGAAAAAATGCACGTTACGTTATAATTTTATATTTTATAGGTGTAAAATAGTAAAGAGAGCATATTATTATTCAAACGCATTCTATATAAATTAAACATCGAAAAATAGATACAACTTTTTTTTTTTTATTTGTATCAAACGCGTTATTATTAAAACTTTCTAAACTTCACAATATCATATTTTTATTCATATTTCATACTAATATATTAATATATTTTAATATTTTATATATTCGTATAATTATGAATACATTTTTAACAAAAATTATCATAGTTTCGGTTTTGGTTTTGTACAATACACGACAAATATTCATGGTGAATACTAAGACGTACTCGATGAACGTCGTTTTCAATAATATTACATTCGTTATTTTTGTAAAATAATAAAATGTTTTGCTCGTCCTATATATAAATTTTAATAATTAATAATATGTTTAAATATTTTTTATTTAATGTAATCAATATTTTACCATACTATGAATATAATAATATATTAGGTATATGTATATTGTATATTAGATGTTTAACAGGCGTATTAATTATTTAAATTCAATGCTCGATGTTTTGAAATGGAGTATTAATATTATAATGTAACGTGCATATATTACGTGTATTATATATTTTATATATCATATTTCTCATTTTCTCAATAATACAATATTATAATGCGTTTGAAACTCACGATTGAAACGAATATTTATTTTGCACGTCGAATATTATTAATTTTTAATATGTAGTAGGTACACACACCTGTATAATACGTGAATGGTGGTCATACAGTCGATGTCATCGATTGACACGATGACCTTTTTTTTAATTTCATTTTTTTTTTTTTTTTTTTTTTTAATCACTTCGGGAAACACTGAAACACTTAAAAATCGTGTAGACTATATAATTAAAAAATAATTTAGATACATAAAATATTCCGTATTCGAATATCTTATCGTTATATCGATATAAATATACTTGAATATAATTGAGCTTGTTGATTTATGTTAAGTAAGTAAATACTATATTAACTAGGTATGTAATAACGCCTGTCAAATATTATCAAAATTGATGTTTAAACTTAAAACCTCGTAATAATGAGGTAATAACAGTTTGTTAATATTTTATGTTAATATTATATAGATAATATATATGTGTGGGCACATACATTAAAAAATATATTAAATAAATATAATTTATAATATGATATATACTTTCTAAATTTTAATTTGCATGTTTTTTTTTTTTTTTTTTTTATCAATCCTAATATAAAGATAATTATAATAAAAAAATTAAATATTAAAATGGAATTGTCCCCCTTAATTTACAAGTATCAACATTCTACATATTATTATCATATTATTTTTTATTTGCACAAATAATTCACTTATACATTATAACGCTACCTACCATTATGTCATTATAATATATTGTAATATTTTATATTATACATATTTAGCTCATATCATTGTATACAAAATTTACATTTCATAATAATATGTACAATCTTTAAACTGTTTATGAAAATTGCAATTTTTTTTTTTAAAAAAAAAAAATTTGAATTCAACTGGTATCTATGTGTACAAATTAAATGTTTAAATACTACTATGATATAGGTATATTTCAAGATAAGATAATTTATTATACATGTGAATTTACAATTAATACCTATGCTAAAGTAGTACTCAATGAAATACACAACTGAACGTATCTGAAAATTACAATATGTCGTTTAAAACCATAAGGTGTAATACTATAATATATTTTAAAAATATTATTGTTTAGGTTAAATGTTTAAAAAGATTTATTATTAAAATATACTTAAATATTAATAGGTTAATACCTACCTAGCGACCAATAATTACATAACGAACGTTAAAATTATACTTTTAAAAATACATTCCAATGTATACGACTGGACATTGAACTTTAAATATAGACGCATTAAACACATAAATATTTCAGTATTTCGCCAGGTGGTACCCATATTCGATCACGAATCGCGAGTGACGTTACGTTGGCCCAATGATTTTTTAGTTGCGACGGTTTTTCATTTATAGATATTTAAAATGAGAACGCGAGTTTATTGTAATTTGTGAATGTTTATAAATACACGAGCAATAGTTTACCTGTGTACACTTATACGCCGTATAATATACTAATATTATAATATAATATACAATATAATAATATATTGTACCTTGTACACGTTATAAAAAATTATAGGTTCAATGAATTTTATAATTTTAATTTTTTTTTATAAAATTGATCGTTGAAAAATTATACAAATTTTGATTTCTCATTTTGGAGATGGGGCATAGGACTTTCAACAAAAAATCGAACACTTGGTTATATTTTTAGAGTTGGTTAAACTTAAAATATTCGTATAACGCATACATTTTAGGAATAATAATTTTTAGTGTACAGGCGTATTAATGGTTTCCACTTTTTACAAAAAAAATCAAGTATTTATAATAAAAATATGAAATACGAACATTATCATATTATATTTGAAAGAAATATGCTATATGGCATAAGCAATATTTAAAGGGGGATTCTGATAAGGATAACAGTCAATTTATGTCCGTAATAAATAATAATTAATAATATAGACTTCGTACGAGTTTTTACACCGTAAGAACAATATATTATTAATTTATTATTCACATATCGATATTATTACTATACGCGTATAATTATAAGAAGGGCGAACACGTTTTTATCATTATCGACTTAATGGCAGCTGGCCGATTACTTGAAACTTTTAACTTGTACGTTAACATTGCGTAGGTATAGGTGGTATCCATACATTACACGGCAATCGATTTCTTTTTACCCGAAGGTCATCAAAAAAACTACCTCGACAACCTGCAAACCCGGCGTAATTTATGATAAAAAGTCGTGATCTATATTTTTTTTCAATAATATTATCGTTGTAAATAATTATTGTTAGTAGTACCTAATAATTCACATTGTTATTTGTTACAACGTGACCGGTTGCGAACCGATTAAAAAACAGTTTCCCGTGGCTCGCACGCGTGCGTCCGACGTTATTACGCCTTCATCGGTAAAAATATAAAAAATTATAAAAAAAAAAATTATTTGCGGAATAAGAATAACCACGAATATATCAGGTATTATTATTATGATAATATAATATTCGCGTTCGTCATCGCCGTCTGTCGCAATGACCTTGTCACGGTATTGTCGACGGTGGTGTAACCTTCACATTTGGCACAAAAAAAAAAAATAAATAAATAAATAAAAAAAAAAAATATTAAATAAATAAATACACGAAATATCGTACGACGTCGCCACGGCGAAACGACCGATTTCTTTTCGCTTGTCGCACGCGTGACGTAATCGAGCACGGACGAGGGCGACTTTCGGTCGATAGCGGTCGCGCGGCGCCGCTCTCGGCCATCGGGTGTACGAAACTATAAAATACAAACGTGCGGCCGCCGCCGCCTGCCCGCCGTTGACCTGTTTGGCGCGCGGATGAATGGTCGCGCGCGTATACGAGTTCTTTGCGAATGGCGTGCGCGTGCGTACGACCGACACGTCGTCGGTGGGTGGCCGTAGGCGCGCGGGCTGAGGGGTGTATACGCACACACGGACACACACATGCGCGAACATAACGACGAACGAGAGTGCGCGCGACGCGACAAAATGTGAAAACCATACTCGATTCTCGATCGGCGGTCGACGGGCAGTCGGCAGCCTAACCCCCTCGTGCGTAGTTTCCGTTACGGTCGCGGCGTTTTTGTAATTTCGTTCGCGTTCCTTTCGTTCGTACGTTTGTGCGCGTGCTGCGTTGTGACACTCCGGGTCCGGATCGCGCGCGTACGACGTCGAATCGAACGAGAACGTATTCATTTTACTTTTTTTTCCCCCCGACCGCAGTTAGAAAAAATAATAACGTTACATTCGTTGTTCGTTAACGTCTTCTGCCCGACTCGTTACGATAATATTATTATTATTTATCTATCAGTGTTTCTGTTTTAAATAGCCAGATAGGTAAAGTAGATATTTTATTTCTTTTTTCTTTTTACCTGTCTATTTTTATCGTCGTAAGTTCGTAATAATCAAACGCCCGCCATCAGCCATGTGTATCGTAATCCATCCGATTCTGCGCGCTCTGTACGGTCTGTTCACCGGAGGAGGAATACCTTGGTCCACTTCTTCCGCCGTCCGAGTCACCGTAAGTGTTCAGTGTTTATGATTAAGATTAAATATACGCGTGTTGTTTTCGCGGGCCGAGCACCGCAAGAAACATCGATCGTTTTTTTAACGCGGTGACGAAAAACATCGTTAAAAATCTAAAAAATATTGAATTTCACCCTCCACGAGATCATCCCCTGCTGGGCTTGGGTGGAGAGAGTGCAAGTGTGTGCATCGCCGTGGGGCGGCATCCGACACGGAGTGATAACCGTTGTTGGCGCATTATCTACAGACGTCGTAACAATTATTATATTATCTTTTGTCTTTACCACAGTTATGGTATCCGCAATAATTATAGACCGTTGTCCAAATTTTGGCGGCATCCGCATGGATTAAATCTATCGCAGCCGAGATCATCGCAATATTGTTTGCGTAACGCCGTAACTCTATATTATATTACATAGTTAGTAGGTACATTGTCTCGCGCGGCGCGAAGGGGAAAAATGTCGAGTTTTAGATTTATTGTATTTTTTTTTTTTTGTGTGCGCCTACCATAATATGTATTATGCTTCTGCTTTATAATATAAAATATCAGATGTTCATTGTACGTTTTTACGTACAATTTTTGTCGTTATTTTAACGGTACGTTTTTTTAACGGTATAGCCGAATTCGATATTCTCCTTTTGGCCGTAAAATACGTCTCGATACAGAAATGAAAATGTGTTTTTTTTTTTTTTTTTTTTTTTTACCCCGATCTACCTGTAATCTGTATCGTTCATTATGTATCTAATTTCATTAGGTAACCTTTTTACATTTTACTTATCCTATGGACGATGGACGTTTTTTTTTTTTTTTTTTTTATGTAATTTCACTATTTCCGTCGAATAATAATGTATATAAATAACCAATAACAACGCGGGCAAGTCGTTATCGCATTCATAAATTTTTCCCCCTTGTTATCTGACTTTGTTTTTCGCGCAATGTTCTTTTCTAATTTCTATACGACTATACACGCGACACGCCTACGGTTAATATAATCATTTGTATATTATAATCAGCAATAACGTAATATAGTTCATTTTACGTGTCTCGCGTAAACAGATAACCCCATTTGTCGACCTTTTGCCAGACGAATCGAATCATAACTTTACGGGAGAGTGGACACTCATGAATACACGTATATATTATTCAATATTTTGTATAACATCCGACAGATTCGTTATAAAAATGAACGATAATTATTATGCGAAAAAAATATGGCCTACCACGCCACGAAAGTATAATGCAAAAATATATTATAATAAATAATATTGTAAAATGATGATATTATTCTTGTAGTCATAGATTTTACGTGGAACTTAAAACTCTATAGGTACTAAGAAATATTATGTGTATAATAACATTTTCTCTATCGTATTTTATTTTTATATTTATGATGATTTTACCGTATAAGTATAGAAATCATATTTTACTATGTTCATTTTTTACTCTTCGATTACAATAACGAGTATTATAATATTATCTACAATAGTACTCGTATATTTCTAGGTAGGTATATACGTTTATTTTATACAAATATTTTATTTTCCGTCTTAGTTATATTCAGTCATTTCTTTTGATGTGCCTTATAGATTCGTAGTATTTCGTATATATATATATATATTTTTTTTTTCTGCGCAAACAAAATTTAGTCAATAGACATAAATATTTTTTTATAATATCGTACGTTTCTCATGAAATATTTCAATAATCGTCGTATGTCGTATTTATTATTATTGTGTGTTAACGTATTACGTTAATATACGTTATACACTTAAATTTCTATGTATAGGTATAGATTATATTATTTATAATCATATCGGTAATTAATACGAATTGTGTTTTAAAATCCAATTAGAATAAGTTAACTCTGGTCTGCAGAAAAGCAATTTTTCCCTACAAATCACTGTTTTTATTGTTGACAAGACTAATTATATAATTATTTGGTTATTATTCACGACGGGCCTGTCTGATAAATATATTACTTACCTACTTATATTTACTAAAAAGTACATTATTAAATGTTATTAATTAAGATACAATTTCTCTGTATTAAATTTAAACAAATAACAATAGATAATTAGTATTGAATTGTTATTTTATAATTTGTTTATAGATTAAAGAAGATTGCAAACCACTTCTTTTATGCAATGAACAACTTACCACCTTAATGAATGATATGGATGAAGCCATCAGAAATGGTTTGGGCAAAGAAACCAACGCAAACTCTATTGTTAAGTGCTATGTCACCTACGTACAAGACTTACCCAATGGCACAGGTAAGAATATTTTAATAATTATAGTTAACGAAACAACTTATTTATTTATTTATTTTTTTTTTTTTTATCCAGAAAGAGGCAAATTCTTGGCTTTAGACTTAGGTGGCACCAATTTCCGCGTGTTGTTGATTGAATTGGGAGAGAACAGCTATTTTCATATGGATTCGGAAATTTTCAAAGTGCCTGCTCATATTCAGACTGGAAAAGGCACCGAAGTAATTAAATGTAATTATATTAATTAATTATATTTGTTACTAATATATTGCATTATATTTTATACCTCAGTTATTCGATCATATTGCTAAATGTCTAGCAGAATTTGTAAAAAAACACAACTTAGATAACAAAAAGGCATTACCATTGGGTTTTACATTCAGTTTTCCACTTAGACAAGTAGGACTTACCAAAGGATATTTAAACAGTTGGACTAAAGGATTCAATTGCTCTGGAGTTGTTGACGAAGATGTTGTTAGGCTTCTTAAAGAAGCTATCAAGAGGAGGAAGGTAAATTAAGATAGAATTATTAACTTTTTTTCTCCATTATTGTTATGATACTTATTTCATGTCCATGATAATATGTATTCCTTCCTAATGTCAGTTAAAAAAAAAAAATATGAACACATTTAAGATTATAGAATATTGATGTAGGGCCTGAATCTACGTTTAACAGCTGTATTGAATGATGCAACCGGAACTCTAATGAGTTGTGCCCACAAAACACGTTTTGCAAACAACTGTTTTGTAGGTTTAATTGTTGGTAAGTTTGTCAAAACCAACATTTCCAAAAGATAAATATCGGCTGATTGCGTTGGGTTTATTGGTTCAAAAATATAAAAAAAAAAATTCATGTTTGATAAATGCTTTCTGATCATAATATATACTTTTATAATTTGTATACATATTTATATATTGTGTTGTGATGTCCAAACATTTTATACATATTCAGAGCATGAAAATATGTATTGTCCTTGTAAAAAAAAAATTATTGTCTGTGATTGTTTAATTTGAATGATAATTATCTACTGCTGGTACAGTGATACTGCAGTCATTTAACAATATACACATTATATAAATATTTACCATTATTACAGAATTTTGCTTAAATTGTTGATAATAATTTCTTATAATTTATACTGTGAAATATGTCCATGTATATAATATTTTTATTATTGTTAAGTATGCTTTCAGAAGTATTGTACAATTGTTATAATGGTTTTCTTAAAATTATATTCTGTCCACAGAGCGATATAATAATCATGCTCTAAAAGTTTTAAATAGCTATTGAATCATACATACATAAACAAATAATTTTTTCTGTCAAATTAAATTAAAATATTTTTCCTATGATCCATGAACCAAATTAAAATTATCCTAATCCAAAATACTTGTAGATATTAAAAAATATCCTGTTTCTGATATAAAATAACATTACATAATAGAAGGTTTGTTTCGGTGGTAATTTTATTAGGACGTGGAGATTGATGTGTGTGGAATATTGAACGACACAACTGGTACACTCATGTCATGCTCATGGAAGAATCCAAACACCAAAATTGGACTTATTGTTGGTATGTTGAGTAAATAAACATTTAAGTGAACTATTTTCATTAGATTAATGGAGTTTGTGTGGAATAGTAAGTCACACAATTTTATTAACATTTAACACTCTATAATTTTATTTTTCTTCAATGTTTTTCTTCTCTGTTCTATACTTTTATGTAACTGATTTTATTGCACTATCTAACTTTAATTCTTTATAGTAAATAATATTGAATTTTATTAATTTAGAAATCTTTTTTTTTTTTTACTAATTTTCAAATTTCAATTATTAACCTGCTAAAATATTTATAATTTTATTATATATTTTATAATGTAGTGGCATAGTCTGTATTGGCAATTTAAGAACTTTAAAAAAAATTGTTTTTAACTTTCCTTTTCCTTGCCTCATTTTAATCTTTTTGTATTCCCAACATTCGTAGAAAGGTAAGGTATATATTATTATGAATTATAATGAACATCAATTATTATTATTGCTGGCCTTCACAGTTCACAATGAAAAAAAAAAATTATGACTCTCGGCCACTGTTCACTGATAACTACTTATACTCGACTTATACTGTTACATTAATTGGCCGAGAATCAAGTTTAGAATTATATCATGATAATGTTAATAATGTTGTTAATTTCATTAGTGTTTGGTCCACGCGTTTATAATTTGAACGAGACAACGAACGTTTTGTTTTTAACTATAGCTTTTCATATTTGCTCAAAAGCCACAAAATGCATGTTAATAAATTTCTGACGGTATTTAAACGGGACTTAGTTGTAGCTGTAGATACCTACAAATTGTATCAAACTTGTATGTAAATTCGCGTACACCAGATTTCTGCAAATAATCAGTATATGTATTATAAATTTATAAGTAACAGTTAAAAATTGCTTTTTCCGGCACTAATAATATGTCAAACTATAATACCTATATAATAATTGACGTGCGTTTTAGACACTAATGCTGCAGCTATTATTTTATACACATAACAATAATTTATACAAGAACTAATTTTGTTTTTTGTTTTTTGTTTTTTTTTTTTTACTACGTTATTGCTTTTGCTTTTTTTAACTATCTATTGGCTATTGGATTATAAATAAATAACAATATTATTGTTTTTCGTGGTTGCGTTACTAATCTCAGATTCAGAAATATGAGGAGGGGAATGTGTTTTAACACTTTTCAATTGTAAAGATTTTGTAATTATTTATTTATTTACAAGGAACGGGATGCAATGCATGTTACGTCGAAAAAGTCGAAAACACCGAACTCTTTGACGGCGATAAGTCGAAACCACACGTGATCATCAACACCGAATGGGGTGCGTTTGGTGATGATGGAAAATTGGATGACGTCCGTACGAAATACGATCGTGAAATCGACGAGAATTCATTGAATCCTGGACAACAAAGGTAAGTTTGATTACAAAGTTACTAAGCACGTTCGAGCTTTGTTTATACGTATATTATTAAATCGCTGTAGTTTTATTTTAATGTTTTCCCCCTTTTTTTAGATTTGAGAAAATGATCAGTGGCATGTACATGGGCGAGATCGTGAGGTTAGCCATTGTAGATTTGGCAAATCAAAACAAATTATTTGAAGGAAGACTGTCAGAACAAATGAAGACTTCTGGTGCTTTTGGCACATCATACGTATCAGATATTGAAAGGTATAAATATTATTTTTATCGATAACTGATGAAATATAAGTCATAGTTACTTTTATTTACAAGTTTTTATTGAGTATCTATTCACATAAATATTTTATATAGATTTTTATGTGATAAAATTTTTGTATTGATACTTTTAATTTTAAATAAAGAGTATTTTATTAAAATAATATATATATATATATATATATATATTAAAATTTAAAATGTAATAATTATTATTTCTTACTGAACTGATGATTTATTATTGCTTTAAATCTTAACTGTAATATTATAAATTATAACACTATCCTTCTTTTCTACTGCTGTATTCCATCTTTTTAATAGGTATTTTATTTATTATGTTGTACATTTTGATGAGTCATGACTAATGAGTTGTGATATATGTTATTCAATGTTATCTAATTGCTTTTATAAATATTTATAACAGTGATAAAGCCAACTACAAAGAAACATTGAAAGTTTTGAATGAAATGGGCATTAATGATCCATCATTGGTTGACTGCGCTAATGTGCGGTATATTTGCGAATGTGTGTCCAGGCGATCAGCACATTTGGTATCTGCCGGTCTGGCTGTGTTACTTAACAAAATGAATGAGAAATCCGTTACAATTGGTGTTGATGGTTCTGTTTACCGATTCCATCCATACTTCCATAAACTCATGGTAGAAAAAGTTAAACAGCTAGCAAACCCTGACATCAAAGTGAGTTTAAAACAAAAAATGTTATTTATATATTTGTTCATGCAATATTGCAATATAATAATATTTAATATATAAGTACACTAACAATATTGCATTTCTTTGCTCCTTGTTGTGATGTTCTAATTGTGTTTTTGTTATAGTTTGACCTGATGTTGTCTGAAGACGGAAGCGGTCGTGGAGCTGCTCTTGTAGCTGCTGTAGCCGTCAGGGACGAACTGCCATCAACAGAGAATGGAGTTGCTGAAAAATAATTACAACAACAACTAACCACCAGTGAGTTGAACATGTTACCACAAAAAACAAAAAAAAAAAAAAAAAGATCGAAGTATATTATTATTTTTGATATATTTTTTTTAATTTTTTTTTTTTTTTTTTAAGAAAACATTTGGTGCTAACGCTAAGTGTCCCTTAGGCGTATTTACACAGCGAGTCTTGTTTGTTTTTGAGTGTTGTCGTTGTTGATCATATTGAATCCTGAATTCCTGATCATTGTTAAATATATATTTTTTTTTTTTTTTTAGATTTTAGATCATAATACATTTATATTTATGTAAAATTGGCACTAAATGTATCCATTATAATTTTTTATACCGATAATTATATATATTATGTATGTATGAAAATGCAAAAACAAAAAAATTAAATTATATTATCTATATTTTAGTTTTATATAAAAAAAATTTACAAAATATGTGTTATATGTTATTGATTTATAAATATCGGGTGTTATGTATCTATGACAATAATAGTGATAAAGCCCAATTTATGCCTAATATATTAATATTACATAAACATAATTATGTATGTGTACATCTAGTTTTGAATTATTTTATAAATTCAACTTATATCATTAATTATTCCTGTTGAAAACTTGAAATTAGTTGTATTATTATAGCAGCTATTATTTATTTATTTATTTATTTAACAATGTTATCAAATATTTTGATATCCACAATATTTAGCTACAGAACGTACCTGAATTCAAGTTACATTGTAGGATATCATTTTTTTCTACATTTTTTTTTCTGTACACCAAGTAAAATTCCCAATATCAATAAATATATTTATTTTTTTTATTTTCTTTAAAACCAATATATATCATTTATATTATTTGTACTTAAACCTTAAGGTTGTATCAATAAAATAGTAATTTATATGTAATACATAAATTATAGTTTTGAATAGGTCATACTATATTTATTATATATTATAATATATAAACGTTATTTATAATGTATAAGCTTTGGTTAATTAGTTGTGTACTTAATTAGTACACTTATTGTAAAAAATAATAACTATGAGCTCGTGAATATATTATTGTTGGAACTCTTAAAAATTAAAACTAATTTCGAAAAATAAAAAAAAAAAACTGTAATTAATATATTGTATGTTTTCAATTTAATTACCTTATAACAAAACTAAACTGCAAATTTAAAAAGTATCCAACCTTTTTTATGTAACTATAATATCAATTTTAATTTAGTGAAATTTATTTATTGACCATAAATCTACGTTTATCATTTCAACAGTGCTTGCATATAAAATAATGATTCATATTCTTTAATTAACCTAAAATATTTAAAAAATTATGTTATTTTTTTAAATATATATTTTATATTACGCATACTGTAGAATCTTGAGGCCTAAAATATATACAATTATATAGGTACCTACTATAATCTATTAAAATTAAAATAATAAAATAAATACTACTTATCTAAGTATTTGTTTAAAAAAATTAATTTTTCCACGTTCAATATAATTTAAAAATCATAATTTGATATTTAATTGTTTCTTCAAATACACTAAATTAGTAAATTGGTAATATAGTAAGTATCCTGTTTTTTAGCAGAGCACATGTTATTATGTATTTAAAAGTGTTGGTAGGTATTTTTATTTATTATTTAATCAATTGTTTATGGTTGATTCAATATCAAATGTCAGACCCATTTTTGAATTATTGTCCATCTAAAGTTAATAATGTATTAAATTTGACGAAAAGAAAAGAAAATGAGCTATCACCGTACGTAAATAATACCTAGATGACTATTATTGATCACATAGCAGTTTCTAATAAATCACATTATTAAAATAAGTTTTTGAACATCAGCCGAATGGAATTTAATTTTAATTGCTATAATATATTATGCAACTATGCAAAAGTAAATAACAAAATAACTCAATAAAACATCGGAATTTAATATTGGCATCTTTTTATATCGTGCCTATTTTATAGGTAATTCAAAAAGAAAACCTATTGGCTATTCGTAGCAAGTTGTCTTTTTTTGTGTATAGGTATAAAATTTATAGTGTCCAAGGACTCAAATGCGGTTGTCGACTTGTATAAAGTATTACAAATTGTATATAGGTACCGCGGTTATGGTTGTCGGTATGAGAACAAAATTATTGTTTTTGTTTCGTACATAATATACGTAGGTATTAGAATATTAGATCTTAGACGTAGTCGCATTTACCAGCAAACAAATTTAATAATAACGATGTAAGGTTTCTTCTCGAAAAATGAGAAAAATAGTCACGTCGCGTCGTATTTAATCATAGTAGTGTCAATGAACTCAAGCGTACGCAATCAAAACTCCTTAAAGGATTCCGGCGGTAGTTAAATATAAAATCGTAACGTCGTGTTTGTGTGTACTACACGTGAATACAATTTCGGAAATCAGCTGTCATAGTCCGGTAGTCGGAAACAACCGAAGATCTTCTCTACATCGTGGAAGGTACTAATTTAGTTTTACAATGATTATTAATCATTATTATCTTTTATTTTCATGTATGTAACCCTTTTACTACCCGAAATAATGCATTGATTTTCACGAATAGCATATATTTCCGGTTGAAAAATGGATGTATAGTTGTCAGTTGGTACTTTATTTAGGTCATTATTTGATTTCTTAAAATTTACCCTGTGCGATAGGAAAAACGTAATTTTTCACGAAAACTGAAAATTCGATGAATTTGATTTCAATATTTCACAATAACTCGGGCAATTTTGAATTTGGAGACTTGAGAGTTCACATAGGTACTACTATATACAGGGCCGGCGCTAGACATTATTAATACATAGGCAAAATTAAAATTTGCCGCCCTTGTATTGTAAATCCTCACTTCCCCCCAAATTCATACACACCTACGATCTACCTTACCCATATATAATAATATTAAATTTGTATAAAAGAGATTTTACCATATTAACTAAACAAAAAATTAATTACATATACTTTTAAAAAGCAAGGAAAAGGATACAGCCATACAGGTGTGCAATCATAATGTCTAATTAAATTAGTTATAATTTGAATGCAATGATAAACTATTGCATTCGAAAAAACAATTCTGAGTGAAGCTCCGTCAGATAATGCCGTTTTTTTTGTCATTTTTTTTTGATTAACTAAAAATATCAAATTCAAACACCTATAAAAAAAAAATTGAGCCTTGGGATTTTTCTAATATTTTGATATGATGTTAAGTGATATGTATGTATACTTCAATAAAACTTTCAGATCTAAATGCCCAAAATTACCAACATTATACTCGTATATATATAAAAACGAGAATTTTACGAAATATTTAAGTCCTATATTTTGTAGAAAAATAAAAGTAACGGTTCCAAAATTGTATTACCACATATATATATATATATATATTACCTGTGTGAACACCTATTGAAATTTTCAAGTTTCTAACTTTAAAATTGCCCGAGTAATCATTAAATATTGAAATTGAATTACCTAGTTGAAATTTCAGTTTTCGTGAAAATTGCCGTTTTTCGTCGTTTTTTCTACCACTTAGGGTCAATTTTGAGAAATTCGAAAAATGATCTAAATAAAGTACTAACTACATCCACTTTCCAACCAGAAAAATATGCTGTTTGTGAAAATCGGAGCATTATTTCGGGTAGTAAAAGTGTTTTCAGGCATAAAAAAAAAGACACACTTCATTGTAAAACCAATACATTCTTCGCTTCCAGAATCTAAAATGGAAAACAAATAAAATGAAAACTAATATTTCACTCAAAGTATTAAAGAATTTTTTTGGTTATCAGTAGGTACTAGGTACTAAGTACATTATTTTTATAATACAATAATTATTTCAAACAATAAAAATAATGGATAGAGTAATATTTATCATTATACTTGTATTTCGATTAGGACATTTATTATCGAAATGGGACATTTTGGCGTGGCCGTTTTGGCGTGGCCGTTTTGGCGTAAGCCGTTATGGCGTTAAGTGATTTTGGCGTAAACCCGTTTTGGCGAAAAAATTATTTAATTCAAATACGTACTTACTAAAATTTCCTTTAAATAATTTTAATAATAATTTCAATTGGAATCAGGAAGAAGTCCACCAAAAAAATTAAAAAAATATATCGACACGGACAAAAGAATATTAAAAATAGTTAAAGAGATAAATACTAGAGACATATTAACATATTTGAGGGGCATTGCACATAATGTCTCACTACAATAATTTTTATTTTTATTTTTATTTATATTTATATTTTTATTTTTATTAAAAATGATTTTTGTAATTTTTGTATTTAATATAATCAATTTTTTTATAATAAAATATTTTTTTCGCCAAAACGGGTTTACGCCAAAATCACTTCACGCCATAACGGCTTACGCCAAAACGGCCACGCCAAAATGTCCTAGATCCGTTCCATTATTATCGTTGTACATGTTATTGATTTATTACAATAAATATTAAATATTATTTGTAGATGTAGACATTGTTTTCCTGTATATTATAAAATATAATAATTTCAACGTGTACGGTCGATTCACACAATCATATTATTTTGGTCGTCAAACTATTTTGGTTGTTTTGATTAATAAACGGGAAAATAACTTTATATTAGACTGATAATTTCATTTTTAATTAAATTTTCTGATATTTTGTCTACACTAATACAGACAAAAATGCCGCCTCTTTGAAAAATGCCGCCCTAGGCATAGGCCTGTGTTGCCTGTGCCTTCCGCCGGCCCTGACTATATATATTATGTGCTTAAATTTTGGAACCGTTTCGTTAATTTTTCTACAAAATAAAGAACTTTGAATATTTCCTAAAATTCTCGTATTTATCTACCTATATAATGTTTGATAAAATTGGCAATTTTAGGTTTCAAGGTCTGAAAATTTTATTGAATTATACTCGCATATTACTATTTAACATGATGACAAAATATTAGAAAAGTCCCCAAGTCTCAATTTTTTTTTTTTTTTTATAGCTGTTGAAAGTTGAAATTTTTAGTGTAATCAAAAATTTAAGAATAGGTACATATAAGTATTTTTATTATTATTTCTCAATACTTTTACAATAATATTTTATAAAATTAACAAAAATGTTTGAAAATGTTTATTGAAGCTCAAATACATTTTATTTAACTCGGTTCCAATTAATTGTGAATATTACATTACGATTTTTTTTATAGCTGTTTAAAGTATAAAAAGAAAAGCTGATATTGCTTTGGAAGGGATAGATTGCAGATGTAAAGAGGATAGTGTTGAATTTTAAATAAAATTTGAATGCAATGATAAAATGATAAATCATCGCATTCGAAAAAATTTTCAGCGGAGTTCTGTCAGATATGCATTTGGGTATTATATAGGTTCCTTCAATTTAGTTTTTTATGTTATAATAAACTGATAACTGATGATAATATTAACTATTAGGTACATTATTAAAACACTATAATAGTAGTACGGTATATGAATTGTAGTTTATTAATCGAAAAGAGACAAAGAGTAAACCCAATGATGAATTACCTACCTACCAATTTACGACTTATTCAGTGGTCACATTAAAATTTCTTTATGAATATGAACTATATTGACTACGTAGAGTTGAGCACGACAAAATAATATTATCAGTTATTAAGATTATCATATATTTGTTAAATTTTCTATAAAAGACAATAGAATATTATAATATGTTATTTTAGATTTATTTAATATAGAAAATTGTGTCAGCTCTCGATTCAAATGTTCTGTCACTGTCAGAAATCAGAATTAGTGTATCTTGTGCTGTATTTTATGTAGTGTATTTATGTACCTATGTCCTATACCTATTACTATTGATTTTATAATAAACCATTCTATATTCATATAGGTAGTCTATTTTATAATCAATGACATTATATCTAATCATTTATACAAGAGAGGTTTAGGGCTCAGGCTCATGGTTCATCCCCTCTAGAAATTTTTTTTAGAAAATTATCCTAGTACTTTACGAATTAATTATGATTTTTTATGTTGTAATGTAACCTAACCGATTTTTTTTAAATATTAATTTATACTTAGTTACTTATTATTATTATTTTTGGCTTGTACTCAAAAACTATTTTTACGACTACACCACTGAATTTGGCAGAAATTTTCAGCACAGGAAAATTAATATAACCGACCATCTAATTTCTAGTCCATAAGCCACTGTTATATACTCGTACAATGAAATTTTATATTATGAGAAAATAGATACCTACCTAGTTATTTTTTATATCCAATTTATTTATAATTGATTACTTTTTGTTTTATATTGTCATTAATATAAATATTATCAACCTACACAATACGTTGTTTGATATAGACGTCATATGACATAATATAGTAGATAAAGTATTAACCCTAGAGTAATAATAATAATTAATAATTAATAAAACCTATACCTATATTTTATTGTGTCATCTAGTACTAATACCACAATTATTAAAAATATTGTTTTTATGTTTATCGTACAATATTCATGGAGAATAATAAGAATAACAGACTTGGTTAGTTTTTTTTTTTTTATTTTTTATATACTCGTACAATCTAAAAAGTACAATAAACATATTTGTTAACAATAAATTTTAAATAAATTTACATTTTTTTATTTTAAATTAATTGATCTTTAGCATCACAAATATTAGAATACAGTTATTAGAACAAATTAGATTGTGTTAATTGCCATTTGGACACAACTTTCAAAAAAATTAATAAGTAAATTAATTTAATTAGGTATTAATTAAAAATTAATAATAAAAAATCCAAGTTGTATTGTGCATGCGCCCATCAATCATCATAAGTGTCAAAAATTTTAAAACATCACAAGTAATATATGTCAGTATCCCCTATAGGTCTTCCCAAAAATTTATTTCAATACAATTATTATATTACATTATTATATTTTTGGAACCTTGTAAATCATATGAAGGTGTATTAGTGCAAAAAGAATATATAGTTCTTTTTTATTCAATATTAAATTTATAAATCTATACTAAACCAAATATCATTAAAATATTTATTTAAACAATAATAAAATTAAACATTTTCAAAATTATGTTTAAAATTTTAAAGTCCAGAGGGGATTAGATGCCCCATTTCGCTCCCCCATATACACAGCGCACAGCACACGAGTTAAATCGTACATTGCAATTGCGCTCCTTATAATTATCTAACACTAGTCGGTGTGAAGATTTTATAATTATTAATTATTATGCATTATAGTTATTATATATATATATAGTTTGATTTTAAATTTTGATAATATCACAGAATGTCAGAATAGATTAAAAAGAATAAAAAGACGGGATGATAATCCTGCCGCAGGGATATATATACCATATAGGTGTGCCAGGGACGGATCCAGAAATTTTCCAAGGAAGGGCGCATATAATATAAATTAATATTTATTTATATAAGTTTTATTTTGCATATTATTGCATATTTAGAGTATTTTTACCAAAATTTGATCATAATGCAAAATTTATATTTTTTCACAATATAATGAGTTTTTCCAACGTATAGAGCATAACATACGTATACAAATGTATACGTAGCTTGAATTAAGCAATTAGTGTAAAAAATAGAAAAAAGAAAGTCTTATTTTGATACTTTTACAGTGGTTTATTCTCGACTATTACAGTTGTTATTGTAAACCGAAGCGTATTTTTTGGGGGGGGGGGGAGGTTACCGGTTAGGTAAATTCTAAATAAAATTAAAAACAATTAAATAATTTTACAAACTTCATTTCTTCTTTTAAAGAATAAAATTTTATTAATACAATAAAAAATAAAATTGTCTAAATATATTAAGATTGGCTTTACAATCTTATTTCTTATTTTAACGTTAAGTTAAAAAGTTACCACACACGTTAAATAGTTTTTATTTAATGTCAGTACTCAGTACATATTACAAACATTGAACAACTAAATTTCTATTACGCTAAATATTAAGATGTTGTATTGCTTTCATTACTTGATACACAACAAAAACAAAAATATATATTAAAATTATCTACTTAAAAATGTAAATTATTTCTAAATCAATTAAAAAAAAAAAAACCAATATATATTTTATTAGCTTTTTAAAACAACAAGTTATAATAAAAATATTTTTCATAGATTATTAAAAATGATAATTAATGGACATATTATATAAGTAAATATATAATATATGAGATACTAATAAGTATTAATTATTTCAAACAATAAAAAATAAAATAAAATTGAAAAACGAATTTAGTAATGTATATACACTAAATAACTAACTACGTAATGTAGAATACATAGCCAATATTGATACAAAAAAATAAAAATAAAAATACTAATAATGAACACATGAAATCTTTATATTATATAAATTTAATATTAAGTAATTAATCCTATAAAAGTCTTCTTTTTATCTTATTTTTTTGTACCAATTATATATTGTTTTTTTTTTAAATATATATTTTAATAAAAAATAAAATTGCACTTAGCAAATATTAAAATACGCGATCACATATACATAATATTTTATATGCATTTAATTTAATATTAATTACATGATCAAACAATTTAATACAAAAGCTGATGAATAATATTAAAGTTCTATTTTTGGAAAATTAGATAGTCGTGCTTCTATTATAGAATCACAAAAGTTATAAAAAATTGCACTAGGATCCAATTAAATACATCAATCAACATATTAATTTTGAAAGAGAAAAAAAAAGAAAAAAATAATTGGTTAAATGGTTAAAAAATTAAAATTAAAATGTGAAAAAAATTATACACACTAATACAATTTTAATACTTATTTACACAAAACAAATTAATAAGTAATTAATTAAAACCCAATCGTTTTAATGTATTTTTACCAGCTAACCGTGACACTCCATCATTTTGACCTGCCCATGTTTTTGATTTGGACCTGAATAGTTTTAGATCTTTGGTGTGATCAGGATCATACATTGACCGATAACTAGATGGTACACATAAATGACTGTATTGACTAAAAAACTTACAGTAACCACCATCAAGCAAATACATTTCTGGATAATCCAAATATGGATAACAAGTACTATTTTTATGTCGATCTGCATTACGTAAATATCTTGATCTATAATACAAAAAAAGTTTATATCAAGATTTTTTGAAATATAAACAATAACAAGAAAATATTACAATATAAAAAACATACATAGTTCCCACATTCTAACATATTTCGGAAAAAATAAATTTTAAGAGATTAAAGATAATTCTTGAATTATGAAATTAATTAACTAAATTATGGGTTATTTAGATTATAGCATGCTCCAGAATTATGAGCAAAAAAACTTCAAACTATCAGATCATATGTGAGCAAACTTCAAAACATAAGTTCATGTCAATCATATTTTCCTTAATCACATAAAAAATTCTTAAATTAATTTATTTTTTACTGATTTTATTATAAAAAAAAAAAAAAAAAAATGAATCAATCAATAATAAATTTGTGATTTTAACTAATTAAGTATGAGGAAAATTAAATTAATCTAACCTAAATAAAAAATATTAAAATTATTTTAAAGGGAAGAAGATAAATACTTATAGTAAAATAGGAAACAAAAATTATATATTTTATATTAATGAAAGAATAAAATGAATAAGAGAGAAAAAATAGGAGAGAGAGACCATAAAGATAATTTTACCTCATTCAAAAACAGATGAAAAATATATATATAAAACTATAAAAACACCGGTAATAATTGTTAATAAAAATATACATATATTGTATTACTATTAGTTTACTACAATAATTATAAATTAAGTATTAAAAAAATTAACTTACAAACTTGGACCTCTTTCTGATGAAAATTCACAATGAAATATCAAAACATTTCTCTTTCCATTTTTGTCCTCAGTTTTAAGAGATTTTTTACCCAATCTATTTTCATTAAAATCTTTAAGTAACTGTTCTTTAGTGAATATGTTAACTGCACCATTTATATGCCCACCTTCATATTCATAAGGATATCTAAATAAAATATAAAATTGTATTTTCATAAAATTTACTGTACATTAGAAGAATTTAATATATTTGATATAAATATAAAATTATTTTTCACTTGAAACATTAACAATTTTAAATTACCTGCAATCTATAATTAAATATGAGCCAATACAATCATTATATGTGCCTTCTAGTAATTGAGCTAATGTTTCAGAAGATATACTACGGAGATCAGCATGGCGACCGATTGATAATAAAGGTAATATAAATGATTGACTGAAGTCACCAATTAAATTTAAATTATTATCCTCTAAAAATAAAATAACAATTTGAATAGTTAAACTACACAGTAAATATTACTAAATTTTTAATTATTTAATAATTAAAAAAATGCAAGTATTATATCCTGACTTTTTATGTTTATACATATATTTATTAAATAATACTGACATGTAACAAAAACAATATTTTTTTTTTAAAAAAAATACATATTTTATCTTTACCTTCTCTTACAACTACTTGGGATCAATCATATTTATTTAATTAAATGTAAATTGTTGTAATTAAATATATAAAAAATTGTTTTTAATATGTTTAAATATTTAGTTTTTTTCTTATTGACAAATTTGGTAATAGGTAAATTTACTCTAAAATAAAATTATTAATGAATTTTGTACTAAAACTTCAATACATAGATTTGCCATATTAATGTACGTATGATAAAGACAATAAAACATGTGGATATCTTATTTTTGTTATTATCTTATTGTCCTCTTAATAATTCTAAATTCATTTCTCACCTTTTTCAAACGCAGCTTTTATTGTGGCTTCACTAGTAGAAAATGATCTTCTGAATTTTGATAAATTTTTTTTACAAAATCCATAATCAAGTAGTGTAGTTTTTCTTTGAGGTATAGGAGCCAATGAAGAAATATTTTTAGAGTCTAAGCTTGGAGATTCAAATGATATTGACAAATTAACATTGGGCTTTATTCGTTTTGATGTAACAGAATCATCAGAAATACATTCAAATTCACTAATTAATTTTCTTTTTCTTGTACAACCATCATTATTCTTAATGTCTTCAAATATTGAATCCTATTCATAAGAAAATCATATGACAATATGTTAAACTCATAAAAATACAATTTATACATACAGTTTTTCTAGTTGCTTCTGAATATCTTATATTTTTCCGTCTAATAGGTTTTATAATAGGTGAATGTTGTTTAAATATATCTCCATCAATCAAAGTATTAAATCCAGGTGGAAGGGAATCTTGAGACTATAATTATAAATAGTAGGTGAATAATTAGACCAGTAAAATATTTAATAATAATAATAATTATTATTTAATAATTCACCAATCTAGCCGGAGATACATTATTTAAAAATGCATCATCTATATTTGTGTCTGTAGATGGAGCAACATATGAATCTGATTGAGAAATATCTAATGGTGAATTACATTTTTCAATTGAATTTTGAGAATCAATTAATCTAAATATACAATAAAAGTAAATTAATTGACTGATAATAAAAGTGAAAATTAATTATTTTTTTAAAGAACAAACCTATTTAGCGATCTTGAGTCATCAGAAGGCACTGAAAAAAAACCACTGTCTCGTGAATTCGGATCATGATCTTCTAATGGGTGACGACCTCTCAAATGACGACTATGCATCAAAAACTATAAAACATATTTATAAAATTATGTAAAATTGAAGATAAGAAGCAATTGAAATATTGCAAAATTAATAGATAATTTTAATTAATCAATGCCAAATATATCCAATCATACATTAAAATATTTAATTGATATTTTAGTAAATTGAATATTTAAAATTAATAAAAATTAATTTTAATAATACTCATATAGGTATCACAATATTCTGATACATCTTTTTATTTTGTAGATAGTGTAAGGTATAATAATTAAATCATTTTTTGGTATAAATTTAAAATAATACAAGATTATTGAACTATTAAAAATTAATTATATTTAGTGTTCTATAATGGGTACCTATACCTATTCATTTACATTACTACAGAATATTTTAAATTACCGTTGGACTTGATTGAGTAGGCGATGAAATTGATTTGGAAACAATGATATCCACACATTTTGTTGTATTTTCTTTCTCAACTGGACTATTCATTATTTTTTGATATATTATGGTTTTCAATGTAGGACTATCATTAGTATTTTTTGAATTTCCCTTAAGTACTCTTTAATAATATAAAATACCATTAATAAATCAAATTCATAATTTATTTATATTATATAATTACCTATTTTCGATTCCCAATGAACTGTTTCTATCATGATCTAGTAAATAACATTTCCATTGATTAATAAAGTTAAAATAAAGACTATTTTTATTTTAAAATATATATAATGAATTTAATATTATATTAACAAAATAAAAATTAGTAAAATATTTAATTATATTTTTTTACCATGGAGAATATTATCATAACATTTTTTTGGCGTTTCACTAGATTCAGACATTGTTAGTCTGCGTCTGACTGATAATGTTGTTCCAAGACAATTAGCTAAATTTGACATGGGTGATGCTTTATCATTGTAAGAATTCATTTTAAAACTATGATATTTGCAGGCAAGTGATATGGTCTATAATATTATAATGTTTAGTTCAGAACAACCTAAAAACATAAATATTAAAAAATGTAATTATTTCATAAAAAATATATAATATCTACAATATGAGTTCAATAAATATAATGAATTATATCTAGAGCCGGATTGGCATAAAGAAGCCTACCGAGATTTTAATTCTAAGAGGTCCAAAAATATAACCACTGATAAAAAAAACTGCATCAATTAAATATACACAATTACATAAAACTGTTATACTGATCCGTTCCTTTTTTACTTTTTCTTCATTTTCCTCAACATTGCTATCATCTATGTCAGCGGTTCTCAATCTGTGGTACGCAAAGAAAATCTCCCTAAAATTTTCCCTAATTTATTTTTTTTATATAAAAAAAAAATTGTTTCTGATTTCAAAACTAAAAAAATCACTCATTTTTGGTTGGAAATAAAACCATGTTCTGCGTTGTCCACTCAAACACTACGGTTTTTAATCCATTTTGTGTCAACATATCTGTGCGAAAATACATTTTTCCACTTATTGTACACAAAAAATAAATATAGAAAGTGATTAAGACTTAAAATTACCAATATTAAATTAACGTCATTGTCCATTCAAAATAACACCAATCGTCTCATTGAAGTATGAAGTAAACCATAAAATGACAATAATTGTACCTACACGTTTAAAATAAACGTAAATAATAAGCAAAAAAAAAAAGGTCAGGTGGTACGTACAAATTTTCAAGGGTGGTACGTGAATATAAAAAGGTTGAGAATCACTGATCTATGTCAAATGAAACCTTTATATTTGGAGGTCCACTAAGATTTTCTCGGTAGCTCGTCTAACCAATCAGGGCCTGGTTATGTCCAATGGCACAATTAGAGTCTAAATCTATATATATTATAATTTATAGTTTGCTCTTTATTTATTTTTTTTTGGGGGGGGGGGGGGGAAGAATTGTGTTTAAAGCTGGAAGAAGTTTAAACTACTCGAGATTCCCTAATTATATCACTCATGTTTATCTATATATTTGTGTGTCATACATTTATACTTAGATATAATTAATTCTGAATTTAATAAATTTAAATAAGTTAAAGACTTTTTAATAGTACCTACCTTAATTTTTCATTAACATAATATTAAAAAATAATTTTACAAATTTAAATATTTCCGCAGTTTAAAATATTAAAAGGTGATAATGTTATTAAAATTGAATGGCAATGAAGTCATTATAATTTGGGCACCCGTAGAAAATTTATAAGGGGGGCATAATAAAATTAATCGCCAAAATATATTTAATAAAAATTTTGAAGAATTATGAATACCTACATTAATTCATAAAGAATAGGTATATAGTTATTTTTTCTTCGTTGATATTAAATTTATAAACCTATACTAGACAAAACATCGATAAAATATTTATATAATTGTTAATTAATAATAAAATTGTAAATTTTCAAAATTATATTTGAAATTTTAAGGTCCAGGGAGGGGAAAATGCCCTGCGCCTTACCCCCCCCCTCTGGGCGCCCATGTTTGGTACTAAGATTTTTTTTAATTTTAATTCTAAATTTATTTGTAAACTCATTTCCAATAAAATTATAAAAATTAAAATAATGGAAAACTATAAAATCATTCATAACCAATCACGATTGATTTTTAAATTGTGGGTGCTAAAGATATATTTATAATGTTTAAAAATTATAGGAAAAACTAAAACCCCATGAATGTTTTCAATGGGAGCCCATGATAATTTTATTATGGGGACAATTATCTATTAGTACCTCTTAGTTGTTAATTTCAACTAAAACTCTTATTAAATATTTAGTGATTATCAGAACATAGATAATGTCAATTAATTAATTTAATATTAAATAGGTAAGTATAATAATATATTATATATACATACATATTTGTATTTTCTATGCATTAGGTAGGTATACTTAAATACTTATTACTTATACTAACCTATTAAAAACTAATTTATATCGGTATTACTTATTAGTATTAATGTTTGCTTGAATAAAAAAAAAAATAAGAAAATATACACTAGGTATAAATGAATGTATATTTAAAAAAAAAAAATGTATGAAATATTAATATCTACTATAGAAAATTAAAACAATCCAATAATATATAATTTTATTATGCTCATAGGGGACCTAACTAATTAATAATTATTACATATAGGTAGATTAGGTTAGTTATAAATAATTTTAATTAAATTTGGTATACAATTAGGGGGGGCGGGAATTCGAGGATAAAGCCCTCAAAATCACCTCAGTTACATCTATGATTAAACTCTATAAATAACAAATCAAATAATTTTTTTCTTAAATTGTTTGCAATAATTCATTATTAATCATTAAAAATAAATATACTAATGTTTATTCATTTGTAAGAAAACAAATTCATTTAAAAGTTGAGATGAATTATATAGGTACACAGTACACAATATATATATGGATAATTCTGTCATAAATTCTACCTATCTATTTAAAAACAATAGGTAAGTAGGTACCTACTACATTATAATTATTATAATATACTCTAAATACGAGTAAAATATTATATCAATTAATAAATAATATAAATAAATCGTTCGTCTTTAAATTTCAGTAAATGTATCGAATATGGTGAATTGTATAAGCACTTTAAGAATGAGCGAAACGTAATTATAATGAAAACATAATTCTCTGATATTCGCAAAACGAAGCGTAATTAATGAGTGTAACGATTGACCGGACGTTTCTGGTTCGCGAAAACACGAACGTGACCAGCGATAAAATACATCGTATAGTTTTTACTTACTTTTCGAAACGTGAAGCGTCCACGAAAACAGGTGAACACCGCATAACATTTGCGCTCTGTATGTCGTTACGTACAAAAATAAAAGTTAATATAGTTTTTGGATTCGGCCGTCTACGACGGAAAACGCACCTTGAAAGTATAAACTTTAACTTATACTCAGGTGTCGTGGCGATACGAATAAATGACAAAAAACAATGGAATGACCAAAACGAAAAACTAATTATTATTATTATATCATTATTAATTAACAAAAATTATCAAAAGAGCACACGGAACACACACATATATAGATAAATAGATAATAGAGCAATTATTGCGCCCGACGTCGAATAGACGAATTAAAAAAACGCCCAAATTCGTGCGCTCGACGGTCCGGCCAATATTTTCAAAAACTTTAACGGATTGAAAATTGAATTGGTTACTGGTTCCGTCAGAGGACGGTGGTGGTGGTACAGATGTTTTTCTGGTGGTGGTGGTGGTAGTGGCGACGACGTACGGCGAGCGCCTCTGAACCAGTGCGCACGGACGATGCTCAAACAATTTAAACATGAAACCGAATGAATTTCGATATTACGGTCGCCACCAGGTGGCGTCCATCTCGCGTAGCTATCGTCGCCGGAGCGGGCGTGTACGGGTCTCGGTCCAAGTGTGAGCCAGGGAGGGTCGCGGGTTACCGACCATATGTTGTGTCGTCACGATTCACGACTCACGATCGCGGTCGTCGGCCCGGGCCCGGTGGCAAGTGGTAACCGGTCATTGACTATGATCGGCGGGGTAGTACCGTGGTAGCAGTGATGGCTGGGGCGCAGCACAAAGAGACTGGGTTCGCGCTTTTACGCCAGTTCGTCAACCCCTGCGCGCGCGTATTTTATTATTTTTCTACGCGGGCGAACGGCGTTTTTGTTTCGTATAACCTCCCGTAGATATTATATACGTATACAGATGACACGGTATCGAGGGGAATCGGCAGTTGATGCACCAATCCGTTACCGCGGTCGTGGTACGTGCCCCGGCTTCGTACCCGCATGCGTATTTTTTTCGCTTTCCTTCGAGCGCCGCCTTTTTCGCATCGGAAATTTACGTAGAATCCGGTGGTACACCCCATATAGATGCTCAAACTACTCGCGGCATAAAAGTACGAGGGATTTTACGCGCGATTTCGCAATGTTGAGAATATTCTGATAACTGCTGCCGCGCAGATGCCGCGCAAAGCATCGAATCACGCGCGATTGCCACGTATACCAAACTTATAAAAATAACAGTAATTTATCTCATAGAATTAAATCCGACATCGAACAATGCCGCCTACCACCGTCGTAGATAATATCGATCTATAGTCAAACGTTAAGTACTTAACTGTATAAATGGAATTATTATGGTTAGCCTTGCTTTGTATATAACAATATTAATAATGCGATGCGTTATGTAGAGGTGTACGTGATTTTTCTAATTTTCGATTATTAGAGTTTAATAATATTGTAAATTTCGAATTTCGATATACGAGTACCTATAGAATAATATAATATTATAATAGGACACTATAAATACGATTATAAATTATAATGTAGTAGATAGGTAATTACTAATTAGTTAAATAAGTCTCGATGTCACGTATAACGATAATTATATTATAATATTACACACAAAATTATATGAATACGCCACAGTGGTTAAAGTATTGTATAAACTATAATACTCAATAATTGCCAGCGTCTTAAACTCAAAAACATTATTCAATATAATTAAAGGATATGCATTATGCGTATAATATTATTATTTTTATTATTATTATTATTATTGTCATTTATTAAAATAAAAACACGGTAGGTACACTTACTTATGTCTATGTGTACAGAGTACAGAAACCAAATTAAAATTCCAATACATTATTAAATTGTTGATTCTGGTATGTTAATATTATAACCTATATAATTATTACGTTCGTGTTCGTATTATATTAAACTCAATAATAAATAGGCAATAGGCATATAAACATTTAAATAATTTAAACTTTCATCATTTACCAAAAATTTTAACTTTCATCACTTACCAAAAATTTCGGAATCAACTACGTTATCGACTGTATATTATGTGTATTTTGTTGACATTTTGATAGAACATAGATGTGACGCAACGTAAAAAATAGAACTCGTCTTTGCATTGGTCGTTTTTTTTTTTTTTTATATCGCGCACGGCTGTACGGTAAATAAACGCTGTTGATTAGATATGTATATAATATAATTATATGTATTATATTATGTAAATATTTGCAAACATTATCGTTATAATTCTTATAACCTTAAGTTAAATTGTAACCGTATATATAATCAATCATCCGATTACAATAATTAAAATTTAAACGATAACATAAAAATTTACACAAACGGATTACGTTAGTAGCGTTTTTTTTATTTATTATTATTATTTTTTTATTATTTTTTTATAGAGATGATGCGATTCATTCTAAATAACATAGTTGGCAAAAAAATATACATAATCTTAACAAGTAATAGGTATAGAATTATTATTATATACTTACTTAAAAATTATAAAATTTTGCAGTTTTATTCTATTCTTTTTACCAAGAAATGACTGAAAAATTTGGTTACCATTTAATTGAAATACACTAAAAATATTGTTGTTATACTGTCGGACGTCCATAATATAGGTAATATAAAATAATATTTGGCATTATAATATAATTTGCATCATATATAATTTTATACCGTTGTATATAATATTCATATAATATTATATCATTAGGTATTTATTATAGTTTACAATATTACAGAAATATAAATTAAAATAATTTCATAAACATAAAAATAATATTAAATCTACAACTATATTATATTATAATAATATATTAATTATTAAAAATACTTTAGTTTCCAAAAAAGGTGTTGCTAATTTAAGACTTAGAGACGCTAAGCACCGCCTGACACCCCCGTATGTGCGCCAATGAGGTATTTATACAAAAATAAATTAATTTAGGTACCCATCATACTATGGTCAACGGAGAGAATTGAATTTAAATCGGACGAAAAGTTGTGCGACTTATTCCTTCAAATTTTCAACTTCACGAAAATGAATCCTCGGTCGTCAGTTTTTCGATCCAATCATGAATTGTTTTAGCGATTCGACAAAGACGTACGTAACCCCTGTAGGTTATACTTGATGATACGATTTATGGTATTCGATAAAATAATGTACAATAAGTCGTAGCGTGTAAACCCGCCTTTATGTCTAAACTATATATTTGGTATAATACCAATTATAATATTATATATTTAAAATATTAAATATGAGTATATGATCATAATATCCGAGTTACATATTTATAACATGCATTGGCGTAATATTTTCACGTGAAAAATGTGAAAAAATACAATAGGTACATATTATACGAAATATGTTCGTGTTATGATAATAGTAAACTCAGGTACAAAAACGTATACCTTATATCATATACAATAAACCGAAACGAATTCGATTGGGAGTATAATAATGTAAAAAAAAAGAAAAAAAAAGGATAATCATTTATATAAATGTCAAACATTTGGTATAATACAGAATGCGACAACAATATGTTAATACCATATAATATATAAATAATATTACCTATACGTGCCCGAATTACTACATTCACGTTCACACGTACAACTATTAAATTAATATTACGTGCACTCTTTAGCTAATAATGTACGTAAAAGTTATTTATATTTTCATATTTTGTTAGTAATTTTAAAAATGACAAATATCCATACGTTGTAAATTGTATAATGTTATACCGTAAATGTCATTTGGTAGTTATTACTGTAATTACCAATGTTAACACTAACGATGAAAAGCCATATAAGGCACGATTTTCTGGACAATATATATATATATTGACAATTGACATTTAATTAATAGGTATTGACGTGATATTTTGAAAATTTGGGATGTTGCAGTAGCTGCGTGAATATAATATTCATTTGTTCGCGTTCGTCATCCTAAATAAAATAATTAAACATATTGAAATTGTTTCAGATATATCATATATACAATGTACGACGTACGACGTACGAGACACAAAGTGCACGGTCCATTGTATAGATATAGGTGTTATCTATGAAGTTACTAAGTTATATTGGTATGTAAACGTTGATAAATTATTACTTTTTCAATATTAACTATTTTATGCTATATAGTTATATATATCATATACGAGTAAATAGTAATACGTTATACGTCTTATTATATTGTGTGTATAGTCAATATGCTATCGTATGGTAACGCGTTTAAATATTATTATTTTTGGTGTCTTGATTGCGGTAACAAATATCGTATACGATTAAGATTCATAGTTTTATACCTATAATACATTACCGAACGACTGTTTGTGCGCACATTTTTGAGGGAGGTTGTCGGAAAGAAACCGTTTTTATTTTTATTTTTTTTTTTTTTAAATTTTGCCCCGAACCGCATGCGGATCGTATAAAATATATAATATTATATCGGGAGCGTCTTGGGTCCTCGGGGTGAGGGTGAAAGAGAAGTTATAGTATACTATGCGGGTTGGGGTGACGAATATTTTACGTGTATAAAAACGAAAAGGGACTTGTTAGATATATTGTATATATATATAATATATTTTATATACATATATGGTAAAGTATATAATGTATACATCATCGCACCGGTTCGAGTTTTACCACCGTATAATATTATATAATATGGGGTGGAACTTGACGTGTATTTTACACACACACACACACATGTTAAACGTAAAGATTTCGTTGGTTGGTTACCTATAATATAATATTTATATAACATACAATCGGACTGAAGACGGTTATTTTTCAAATGTGATTTTATTTTCTATCAAGACAAAAACACATACTCCGATACTCGTGTATATATCGAAATCGTAGACGTTTGTGTAGGATTTTTGTTATTTTCTGTACACATTTATTATTATTATTTTTCATTTTTGCATCAAATTACATATTATATTATATTATTACATATTTATATAATAAAACTAGTCATAACTAGTATAGTATTTAATTCCGTTGTTTGTACACGTATAAATCTGTATATATACAAACTAAAATAACTAATTGATTCATTAAAGAGATAATAATTAATATTCAATTTTATAGCAGTACCTATATATTACGTACATACTACATAGTAAATAATCGTACACACAACACACATGATAACATATATTTTATTATAAATTTATAACCCATATAGATAATAATTAAATTCAAGTAAATGATAAATATATTATATAAATTATAAATATATATAGGTATGTATACGGAAGTATTTGCATTTTTACTCGATATAACCTATGTTTTAGTCGTAATAAGTATAAGTACACGCAACTGAATAAGTATACATAGTACATATATAGTAAATTATTACAGTCTAACAATATTTTTATTCTTGTTATTTTACTTAGGTAATTATTTATTATTATATTTCATTACTATAATGTACCTATATACAATTGTAATAATATTGTTTATAATACTGTAGTAGAATCATCAATTATCATAAGGAACTAACCCTACTATATATAATTTACACATACACATACACAGTCATTTTTAAATACACATAATATTTAAAAATACGTTAAATGCATAATGTAGAATTAGTATTATACTAAAATAATAAATTGATACTTTATATATATAATATTAATCAAAGGTGTTATAACTGCTACTATAGGTATATAAGACATTATGACCTGATCTCTGAGTTTCTTAATAATATATACCTATTATATATTTTGTAAAGTCTTTTAGATTATTTTTAATTTGTATATAGATATTAAGTATAAATTATTAAAATTCCTAATTCTCTTAATTTGTACAGGGCTCTTTAATAATTTTGGAATATTTACATCCGCATATATATCATGAGTTCATGAGCCATGACTAAAATATAATATTTTGTATTAGGTACCTACTTAATAGTTAATATTATTATTTGTTATGTTTATATTTCATCATTTTATTAAAAAAAGAAATAATTATAACTTACAATATAATGCTTGATACAAACGTTTTACTGTTTTAGAATCATCAAGTGCATAACATATAATAGGAGTAACTAATTTTTTAACGTTTAAGTTATAACTTATAATATTATATATTATATATATAAAACATAAAATTTATAATGTTTACGCTGCAGTAAACAATTTATTTTAATTTTTATAAACAACGGTTGCAGCAAAAAACCGCGGATTGATGTGTACAAAGAAAAATGTAATTTCAAATAATTCTTTGTGTACATTTTGTACATTTTGTACAACAAGTAGGTGTAGAAACAAGAATCCTCTTGGAAGTTTAGTTGTGTAAGCAACGAAATAAATATGAATAGTAACCATTCAAACATATGCAACAGGTGATTTCTTCCTACTTTGTCAACCGTATACGTAGGTATATAATAATACAATTCCAAGAATTATTAACATCCATTCATTTTTTAATAAAATATCATATTCAACAATCCAAGAGATGAATAATTGTATATATATAATATATATATAATATATATATAATATATATATATATATATATATGTATGTATGATGTATATATATATATATATATATATTGTATATGTGTGTGTCTGTGTGTGACTGTGTGTATTGAGATACCAACCAATGACAGTAAATACCTTTACCTTATAATATTTGGTTATTGTTTTAAATGAAATAAATTGAACAAAATGAAAATATTATGTATTATAAAAACATAATTAATATTTATTAATCAGTTAAAAGTATAGGTAGGTATTTATTATACTACTTAAAGGTAATTATAAAATAACTTATATTATAGTAACTTACAAGATAGGTATTAACTGTTAATATGTGATTGTTTAAATTAATTTATACATGTATTACTAATAATTACCTACTATACATGTTTGTATTATATTATTTGAAATTATTAAAATATTGGTGTTTTAATATTAGGAATTTACCATTTTCTATATTATAATATGTTTCTAAATTAAATAATAATTATTATTTATTAGTTTACCTATATTATCTTACGAGTATTATATAAAAAATATTAAGTATTTATTATTTGTCTGTATGACCATATGATTATATATTTATATCAAAACTCATATAGTCATATCACATTTAAATTTGCTCTTTCTATTGATAAAATAGATGGGTTTATAATTCACTACCTATTTTATAAGAATGGCGTAACTGTCATCGAAGTAAATTTTATTATTAATTGGGTAAAAAACTAAAAAGACATTGTTAATTTTATTTAATAATATTGATTATTTTATTTTATTTATACAAGTTATACCCACTGATTATGAATTTTATATAACCACTAGAAATTAGTGATTAGATAATACCATAAATTATCAAAGGGCCTTTCATTTCTTTCAATAACTTTATAATATAAATTATTATCATTCATTTTAATATTATATTAAAAAAAAAAAAAAAAATAATAATAATAATAATAATAATAAAATAATTTAGTATACAAATCTAGTATGCATGTAAATTGTACATATAATAATTCAAATAAAATCTGGATTTATGTAAACGATAATGGTTAGGTTTATATTGTATGACAATTTTAGATAATTTCTTATTATATAGTTTACTCCCTATTTATTACTTATAATTATTACTATTACAGTATTACTATAATTATTAAATAATAAATACTATAATTGTTCTATTTCTACCAAATGATACTAATACATATATTGTTATGCTATCTTGTAGATAAATTAAATGATAATGATGAATTGATAACATATTAGGTCATGTTATGGAGACCAAGAAATTATCAAGCATTGTTAAAATGATTTAATTCATATATATATGTATATGTGATTACTGATTGTCAGGGCCGTACCTTAACTTTTTAACACCCGGGGAAAATTAAAAATATACGCCCTTTTCAGGAAATTTCAGGGAAATGACCAGAATTAGTATTATTTTTTTTTATGAAAAATCAAGCACACTCACATAGTAGTATGAGCACCAACCATTTATAAAGCCGTTTGCAATATACTGGACCAATAAATTATTTATCACAAATTATTTGAACAATTTTAGCTTGAAAACCAAAAAAAAATAATTTTTATATAATCATGTAATATTTTTAAAAGAACTTCTTAATGGTGTATTGTATTTAAAGCTAAAATCTATGGTTAATATTTCTAAGTTTCAGGTTTAGAAAAAATAATATTGGTATTAATAACATTTATGACTTTTATTTCAAAGTGCATTTTAAAAATTAAATTTTTAAAATTTAAAACCTATAAAATACGCCCACGAAAATTATACGCCCGGGGATAAATCCCCGACTTCCCCCCCCTAGATCCGGCCCTGCTGATTGTACTCGTATATAAAATGTTAAAGATTTCAAATTATAGCTGAACAAACGTTAAAGTAAAATATTATTTTGTTCGCATATATACACCGACACACCGTATGGAGTATTGAACAAAGTTTGCGTTCAAAATATAACATTTTTTAATAGTTTAATGTTTTTGGATGATCGATGTTTAAATAAACACGCCTATAAAACACGAATTACAACGTCAATGCGACAATGCCTCGATGCAACGATATTATGACATTGTCATTTGCTTGGAAATACTACTCAATTGTCGTAATGGAAAGGGGATATAATCCTTCTTCATTCTTTAGTTACAATAACATACCTACTGTCCATCCCTTCATTTATTATTCCCACAAGAAAAATTATTAATAATGGATCCCTCATGAACTGTTTATTATCAGCATCGTATTTAAAATGGGAATTGTAGTTCGTATATCGTATCATAGGCGTAAAATGGGAGTAAAAAAAAATTAAGAGAGCGACTTGCCCCCATATTAATATTTAAACTGGTTTTAAAATTATTATAATTATTTATGTTTGATAGAAAAAAAAATGAAAACTTTAAATTAAATTAGTTTAATATGTCAGTAAATCTTAAAAAATAATACATATATTATATTATTGATATATTATTATATTTTATATTATTGATAATAAAGCCATTTTTTATTTCGTGTTGTACTGATAATAATAATTATTATCTATAACAGCTAATGTTGAATAATGTGAGGGAATAATAAAATAAAGAATTATCCCACAATTTTATCAAGATTCCAATCAAAATCTATATGATGCAAATATATTATATTTAATATTTTTATAAAATATAATTTGCCTTTATTCCCACAAATAATATCCAAATTATACCTATATGGTACACAAAATACAAATTAATGATTAAAATTATTGTATAATTCAAATTTTTAAATTTAAGATTTTACCAGGCCCTGAAATATAAATAAGACTATATTAATAGAGCACTCCTTCCAATTATTAAAATTTCTAAGTCTATTCCTTTTCAACCATTGATATTACCTATAACCTATTATATAAGTACTCTCTGTTTCAAATATGACATATAGGATTGTGCATTGATTTTTGTGGGCTCTCTACTTTCAGTATTTGTATGGTCGCATTATAAAAATAAAACACGATACTATTTACACAGTTTAACTGTGAGCTCTGTCAATGGTGTGTTGAGTCCATTTAAAAATGTTTGGTGAAAAATACCCGACGAAAATATTGGTTGGCTTGGTATATAAGTAAAAAACATTGCTCTATAACTTGTTGAAACTATAATAATAAATTTGCTCGTTTTCAATACTCTCTATAAGGACCATAAAAATAAAAATAAATTATCAATGTCAATATTTATAAGCACTGTTTACAATAAAATAAAATTAAAACGGAAATTATTTAAAGTTTGACAGTTTTGGTAAATATCGTTAATAATGAAAATGACTAATAATTAATGACTAAGACCAACAAATAACGACTAATAAATTTGTGTAAATGTAAGTGTTTGATCTAATTATTATTATTCATTATTAATAAAATTTTAAACAATATAAAAATATTGATTGTCAGATTTTTACCCATCGATGACAAGTAATTATAAAATTCAGAAAATCAAAATATTCCAATGTGAAATTGTCAATACTATAAGTAGTAAAGTATAAGTGTGGGTATTTGTTAATACCCTCGTGGCTTTTTATTAAACAAATAAAAATATTATTCCGTTATTATCGCATAATTTTTGAAAATTCCAAATACAAATAATTTAGTTTTAAAATTGTTGATGGTGTATCATTATGATCATCATAATATAATTATACCAACGTTATTAAATCAATATAAGTAATATTATATTTTATATTTACTGGTATTATTGTAAGGTTGGCGCCACGCAGAGACGTTTTTACTTCGTGCCGCCAATTTAATTGTGATAATAAATAATCGTTATCATATTGACGATGGAAACAATTAGTAATTGATATTCTTCAACAATACACGAAAATTATTATTTATTCAAGTAAATTGTACAAGTTTTTACAGAACTCGCTGTAATAATATATAATCACTATACGGTTAGCTGTACAAACAAAACAATAATAATATATAATTAACGATATATCATTTATATTATACTTTTATACGTAATATTACGTAATATTTATTCTTAAAAAATAGAAGTTATTACGATAATATATCACATAATAACGATTAATGAATAATTTAAAGTATTATAAACACTGGCTATGTAATATGAAAAGTACAGAACATAATAATAATTATTACTTTAATGTCAATACAAGTTGACAAAATGCGTATTGGAATAATACGTTAGATATTTAAATTTAAATTAGATATATTTCAGTATATGGTCTTTATTATATTATTATTATATTATTGTTATAACCTTATAACTTAACTATTCAAGTATGATACCGCAGGTTTATGCCTAACAGTTCCAGATAAACCTGTGTAAACACTATCTCAAATGCGACATAATGTATATACGCTTAATGTATACGAGACATTCATCGTTATTGCGGTATACGGTATACCTCGTATAATAATTCCATTTGGTATGACATAATATACAAAACGTTCAAAAAAATACAGTGGCGTGCCCAGCGGGTAGGCCTGGTAGGCCCGGGCCTACCCTACTTTTACATCATAATCTAAATTTTAATAAAATATAATTTTACTAAAAATTATGTATAATAATATAATGTAAGAAATAATTATACTATTATAGAAATATAATTTTCATATACCTACCTCTGATAAAAATATAGTATGCAAAATTAATTTTATTTCTATTTTTATTTAATAATTTTTATACTATTATTATACTCGTGCCGAAGTTGACTGGGATACATAATAATATATATTATATACCCCACACGACTAACGGCGTTACTTTTGTGTCAATTTTATAATATTACGGTGATATTTATTTTAGCTTTTTACTATTTGGTTGACACAAACCTATAATTTATGGTTTAATTATAGTTTATTTGTTCTGACGTTGGAATTCGAATGTGAAATTGATCTATTTTTAGAATAGTAATTTCTGTTTATTATGATTGACATACAATATAACCATATATATGTAACTATAATAACTAATAAGGTAATATAACGTTATTTTTTTAAGTGAAGATTAAGTATTATCTATATAATTTTTTTTTATTCAAATAAATTAAACTTCGAGAATTATTATTTGAAGGTTTTAATTGTTTTTATAATGTGAGATTGAGATAATAGCAATTAAGTTTGTTAAATTTTTATTTTTTTTTTTAAATTAAAATACAAATGTCCTTATTTTATAATACATACAATACAGTGATAATAATTTTTATAAATTATTAATATTATTTAAAATTACCATGGTATTTCAAAGTATGAAAAAATGAAAAAATAGAAAAAAAGTTTAATTTGAACTATTTATAACACTAAATGAATTTGTGGTACAATTATACCCCGCGCGACAACTGACGTTACAAAATATCGCGCGACTAACGAAGGGTTAAATATAATTATATATTAATTAATATACTCATACGATGGTCGTAATCACCCGATAATTATCATTGAGCAACAGTATTATTTTAATATTTTTATAATGAATATAATATACGATATACGAATTTAGTAGTATCGATGTATTATTGTTTGTGTCTAGTTAATAAAATATCCTACAAAAATTATTATAGATGAGTTTGCAAAATTAAAAAATAGAAGAGTGCAATTCATTAAATAAATAAATCAAATATTTAACAATTAACATTAATAATTTAATACACATTCTGTTTTATTATAATTATTAAATAAACGAAATTTTCATTTTTTACCTAATATAGATAGTTATTATTGTAATATGTAAAACTTATTTTAAATTGGGCCTGTCCTAAAGTTTGTTCCTGGGCACGCCTCTGAAAAAATATCGTGTAATATACAATTTTGATCACAAAATAATAAAAAAAATGTATCTAATATATAAAAACTAAAAAATTATAATAGGTTCAGTGGCGTATCTAGGATTTTTTTCAAGGGGGTGATATAACCATAAGTCTATTAGTCTATAACCATAACTATTTTGTATATTAGGAGCCAAGGGGACATATCTTCAAGGAGCCTAGTATTTTATTTAAAACTATACCAACATTAATAAATATTATACATTTATTTTCATAATAAGTACTAAGTTAGATCACAAAATAATGTCCATTCTTCGTGGTTTTTGAGATAATTCATCCAACACTTCTTCTACATTAATTTCTATATCTCGATTCAAAAAAGGATCCAAATAATTCTTTCCTGCGAAGATCCACTCGTTGATGTAATTGTTTAATGTAATCTGTACCAGGGGTTGGACACTTTCGGGCGGCGAAGCGATAAGAGATATTTCTGCCGCCGTCCTATACCTACTCGTACCGTGTTATTTCTTATCAGTGTCCATTCAGATTGTTCTATTCTGTGGTAATACTGAATACTAAGAAATACTAAGAATACCGTTATACAGAGTTATGGCTCAAGCATCTAAAAGAGAAATAAGAAAAGTGAAATGAAAAAAAAAAAAGGTTCTGGGGGGTGATATATCACCCAGATCACCCCCCGTAAATACGCCACTGAATAGGTTGGTTATAATATACTACCTATACAATATACATATTATAATCACGATTATTATGTTATCGACTAGTAAAATTATCACCAAAATTAATATACTTACATAAGTGTGTTTGTTTTCCTATTCTTAAATAAAATTCAAATACATACAGAACAATGCAGCGGATGTTAAATAATATAATATTAATAAATTATTATACAAAATATTATATATAAATAAAATAATGTATATAGTTAAAACATGCATAATATTTTATTAATTGTTATTATATTATTATTTACTATTTAGGTATAATAATTATTAATAATTATAATAATATTACCAATATAGGTAATCACTGTTATGACTAAAATTATTTTTTCAATATTTAAGTTTTAAGAATAAGATTAATCAAAAGACAAAGAGTTAATTATTAATTAACTTTTTTTATAATATTATAGTTATCATTTAATTTTTGATATAATATATCCATAATAAAAAGTTATTATAAAAGTTGCTTTCTAATAGTTATTATGTTTTATAGATAGTATACTAGATTACGATACCTAAACCTAGGTATAATGTCATATTCGTAATAATAATAAAAATACATATAATAATAATAATTTATCATACTTATAATGTTAATAATGTATAATATAATTACGAACTCGATTTTATAATAATTAGGCATACAATTCTTACTTTTTTATTTACCCATATGTTTTAAATTAAAATTCATGTTGAAAATTATATAATACTGTAAATATTAAATAAGAATAGGTAAAATATAAAAATTTATTGGTTTTATTTTTAATATATGTTTATACGATGCATATATTATTGTATTAAACACACGTATGTTATAATTAAAAAAAAAAAAAAACAGTAAAATTTGTGTAAGGAACAAGAAACAACATTCGTTTATGTAAATTTACAATTAGTACGGATTTAACGTTAAGTCTTTTTAATATGAATATTATCTTTAAATTTATTATAATATTATATGTTATTATGTTAATTTATCGTTACATTTATCACTTTATCAGCGTTTAACATATTTCACCACGGCAGTTCACTTTTTTTACATTTTATGCATTTTTTTTTACTTTCGGTACAGTGTAAGTATAGCAGCGTATATAATAATTTTAAATTAGGTACATATTAAATATCTTTACATTCTCATAAGAAATTAATCATTTAAATTTACAAAAAATGACGATAATTTCGTATAATTAATATAATATACGTATACGAGTATTACGAGTATTACGAGTATTCGTTTTTTTCGTTTTTAATCTGTACGCTGTACCTGCACGTATGCCATGGGTACGTACTATGTTTTTGCTTACGTCGCTCATTTTATATCATAAAATTTGTATTTAATTCTCAGATTTGGCCATAATAAATTTATTTTTCGTATTATTACACTATAATTACTAGGAATGGTTTAACGTGTTTTAAATTAATGCTCAACTGTTAACGATGATGCTCACAAATTGCCAATTGCCAATTGGTAATGTAGTTTGTGATGACAGATTGACAGCAGTACAGTATTGTACTATATACATATTATATTACCTATAAATTATGTTAAATAATTTGTTCGTATGTAAAGAAATTTATTACAGGTATAAATTTTGTTTACAACATAACGTAGGTATACGCGGGAAATAATATTTTATCAAATATTAAAATGTCAAATGTTATATTATTTTGATTTTTATATATTATAATGTTATTCAACACGGTCATGAATCAATACAGTATGTGTATAATTTATATATGTACAGGTATATAGGTAATATGCGTCAAGATCAAAATGTAGCTAAATTTGACGTGACCTAATATTGTATTCACAATTCTCAAGGACTTAAGGATTATAAACATGTGTGTATTATAATCACACATTCACACCATTGAAACCAAAACCATTCGCTGTTATCGTCTCCAGCTCCAGCACGTTATACACGTACGAGTATTTATGATTATTATATGTGATAAAATTATATGGAAGTCAAAGAATATAAAATTTAAATAAATAAAAACCCAAATCCACAAAAATAAAAGTAAATTTTTGTGGATTTAGGTTTTTATTTATTTAAATATATTATCCACATGTCAATACTTAAACAATGAATATAAAATTATATTTATATTAAATAATAATATATTATACAATATACATTATAGTTACGTACTTAGCTTTACTGTATAAATTGTACGTTTTTATAATAATTTTACATACATTTAAAAGTATAATATTATTGACCTTTAATCGTTATATTAATAATATATTTACTCATATGTAATAATATATGTATATGGTATATCATTACAATATTATATTTATATATTATATTTCATTATAGACGTAATTTTTATGAAGTGGATATCATATCATATGCAATATTTAATGACAAATTTAAACGATATTGGATATTTTTTTACCTATTTCTTTTGCAATTCGTTAGTCGTTACAAATATTAATTAATATAATAATAAAACTAATAAATAAATCACTATTTATCATTAAATCGCAAATTTAAATAAAACTATTATTATTTGTATTGTATATGTGTATATTATATGTATGTATTGTATGTACCTATTACCTTATAACCTAACCTATAGGTGTATCCGCATTCCGCTATATTTATATATTATATTATAATTTATAAATAATCGTATGAAGATATTCAAAATCGTCATTTAGTCTTTAGCGTGATAACCATATGCAAATTAAATTTAGTTTATAATCAAGTCATCATTATTCGTTTTATAAATGCAAATAATTAGTTTCGCAATAAAAATATTTTACAACTTTACTTCTGCAATATTATGCTCATTGAAGAATGTGGTCAGACCGTTACATATTATGTATATTATTACATATAAATTTTTAAATAATAAAAAAAGTTGATAAGTCAATAAACTTATAAGATGTTTAAGCAATTTAAATAAAATATTATGATTACATGAAAATATATTCGACTTAGCTGATAATTGTACAATATTTTCTTTAAATACGTCTATATACCTAATACCTGTACCCACCCGTTCGTTTTTAGATTCTGAGCGAAGCAAAGAATGTATTGGTTTTATAATTATAAATGATTCGTGATGTTTTATTTTTGTCTTTTTTTGTTTTTAGGTCTGAAGACACATTTACTATCCGAAATAATGCTCCATTTTCATAAATAGCATATGTTTCCGGTTGGAAAATGGAAAGTGAATGTAATTAGTATTTGATTTAGGTAATTTTTCGAATTTCTCAAAATTGACCCTAAGCTATAGGAAAAACGACGAAAAAATGGCATTTTTCACGAAAATTAAAATTTCGACGAATTCGATTTCAATACTTCACGATAACTCCAGACAATTTTAAATTTAGAGACTTGAAATTTTTTTTGGGTGTTTACATATCACATAGGTACTATATAGTATATATAATATATATATATATATATATATATATATATATGATACAATTTTGGAACCATTATTTTTCTACAATATATAAGTATAAGATTTTGAATATTTTGTAAAATTGTCGTTTTTATACAATTGTATAAAATGTTTGATAAAATTGGCAATTTTGGGTTTTAAGATCTGAAAATTTTACTGAAGTATACTCACATATTACAAAGTCTCAATTTTTTTTTATAACTGTTTACAGTTGATATTTTATTTATCATTGCATTCAAATTTGAATTAAAATTAAACACTATGGTTTGCACACATGTATCCCTGCGGCAGGAGTATCAGACCTTCTTTTATATACTTTAAACAGATATAAAAAAAAAAAATCGTAAATGTAATAATTCACAATTAATTGGAACTGAGTTAATTAAAATGTATTTATGTTTCAATAAAATTTTCAAAATTTTTAAAAAAATTTTTGTCAATTTTATAACATTATTGTAAAATATTGTAATATAATAAGAAGAATCAATAAATCCATAAATATTTTAAATATTAATTTTACTGAAATTTTAACTTTAAACACCTATAAAAAAAAAAATTGAATCTTGATATTTTTCTTATATTTAGGAAATACGTTAAAATCAGTCAGTATGATTTTCGGAGCATTATTTCGGGTAGAAAGTGTTCACATACATAAAAAGAAGAAAAAAAAGAAAAGACACACTACACACATCAATGTTAGCTTGATAGTCTTTTTCACTTCGCTTAAAATCTAAAATTACACTAAATACTGATAATATTAAGGTAAGGTATACGGTATACGTAATATAAATTATAATATGTTAAAATTTAATTTTATTAAGCTGTTAGGTATTTTTTAAATCATTATTGGTAATATTATTAATTATATAATTTATTTAAATGAAAAATAAATTCAAATTTATAAATGTATAGTACTAAATAATATATAAAAGAAAACAAATTTTAAATTTACCGCTTATGGGCATCGGGATCGGGCAATGTCATATTGAGCGTGCTGCGTGTTTATTGCTCAATGATTCATTCATCTGAACAAAGTATAAAACATTAACTGAGATTTGTTTTTCGTTAATTATATTATTTATAGAACATATTATAATTGGATACCTCTATAGTCGTCACTTCGTCAGTAGTCCATCGCACTTTACAGTCGCTAAAATTAATGAAGTTTTTTATAACAGTTTCAGTTTTTTAAAAAAGATTTATCAGTTCAGTGTCGGTGCGCGTTCGTTCTCGTGATAATTTTTTTGATACAACTTTCGTTCCATAAGATTAAAATATAATATATTACTACTTGGACATAATTTTACTTTCGCGAGTGAGACGAAAATATAGTGTACCTGCATACCATTTATTATATCATATTATTTTTTAAACGTCCAATATTTCATTAAAAATCCCTTATCACTTATTAGCAACAATTCCACGTTATCAACGTTCGTAGTTTCGTATCGCTGTACATGATTATATTAATTTAATTCGGCACATAGGACATAGCTCGGACCACGGACACGTTCTCACGTCAATGGTACGTTATTAATATTTATATTTAAAATATTATATTGTTCTGTAGATTCGTTCGACCTTGCACGGACCTATGCGTTGACGTTGATTTCCTACCATAATCATTTGACATTTCATTAGTAATTCGTTAGCGGTCGGAATTTTTTTTTTTTGTATGTACCTCTACTATAATTATACAGGTGCGTTTAATTTTTTTTCTAGTGTTTCGGCACGCTCGCGAAAATGAAGAAAATCGCAATTTTTGGAGCCACGGGCATGACGGGGCTCTGTACCGTTGAAGCAGCTTTGAAACAAGGTGACAAGAACAATATTATAAACACGTATGACGAACGTGCGTGTAAATTTGCCTGTAAAAAATAAAGTATCGTTACCCTTTCTGTAGGTTTGGAAGTAAGGGCGTTGATGAGGGACGCCAGTCGAATGCCTGAAGAACTCCGGCAGCAAGTAGAAGTGATCACTGGCGACGTTTTGGTCAAAGAGGATGTGGACAAAACGATCGAGGGCCGGGACGCAGTTGTTGTTACTTTGGGAACCAGGAATGATTTGGGTACCATCAGAAATATAATAATTAATATTCAACAGCGCATGATTTTTACAACGGTCTTTAAATTACAGTAATGCAATTACTTTTTTAGCTCCTACCACAATAATGTCTGATGGGTTGAGAAATATTTTATTAGCAATGGAAAAGAACAATGTGAAAGTCATATCAGTGTGTTTATCCAGTAATTATATTTTATATTATTATTTCAATTTTAAGAGCTTTATTGAATATGTTAATTTTCAGCATTTTTATTCTACGATAAACCTAAAGTGCCAGCAATGTTCCATGGTATCAATGATGATCATGAACGTATGTTGAATTTGCTAGAGGCATCCAACAGTTTGGATTGGATTGCTGTTATGCCACCACACATTGCAGGTACTCCTTCGGGTGAATACAGTGTGGAAATTGGTTCATCACCGGGACGTGCTATATCAAAATATGATCTAGGAAAATTCATGACTGAATGTTTATCTAAACCTGAATATTACAAGCAAAAATGTGGTTTGGCTACCAAAGTGACTGTTCCGTAAATTTATATTAATATATATACAATGGAATCAAAGCCCTAGTTCAAATAATTTTGAATTTTACAATATTATTTAATTTTGTTATATAACAAAATATATTATTAAATATATCTGGTATGATAATATATTATATTTTTATTCGGTTATAAAGAAAATTTATTTACAAATTTATTTTGTATTTATTTTCCTTTTTTCTTCTTTTTATATTGCCCTCCTTTGCGATGTTGAAGTCTAGGTGCATTTTCAGAAGGTACTTGAGCTGTTTGTGGTTTTGGCTGGGCCGCAATATTTTTGATGTTACTAAAAATAATTTAATTTGTATGGTTATTAGTTTATTATCTAGTTTTATTCAATTACATTTACTATACATTTCTCAAAAATGAAATGTGTATACAAAGCATATTTTTTAAAATTATTTTATATTAGCCATATATATTGATTGCACAAAATTACTTGACAATTTGAGATAAGATATAAATAAAAAATAATTTGGTAATAAATTAAAAATTTATATTAATTTAAGTTGATATAAAATATGTGTAATTATTAAATAATATATCTAGAGCATAGTACTCTCAGTAGAATGATGTAATATAGTTATGATTTATTATGTTTTATTAATGATTCACATATATAATTATTAGTATAAGTTAATAATTTATTCCATAATTAGATATATAATTTTTACATTTTTAATTGTAAAAATGAGTTTAATTGGTTATACATTTTTAATTAGTTTAATTTTATTATTTAGTAATAAAAAAATTCACTGCACTGTACTATGAGCGTAACTTTTTTTGTTATTAGATTACTAAGATTATATTATTATATTTTATGAATGTATATATATATTATTTATTTTCAAATTGCATACATTTAATTTGGTTTTCAAAAGTTAAAATATTATATTTTGTATTTGAATAACACAGTATAACATGAAGTTTTGTCTTGCGTTATTTTTAGATAAAAATGATATTTTTTAATTTTTTAATTTAGTTCTACGTTATATTTTCTATTATTTACAGGTTTTATTAGTAAAAACTGATTTTGAAAAATCTTGGGATAAAATAAAGGATTAAGAAATAATTGTATTAAATTTTTTTGTACTTACAAAACATTCATTAAAATAATACGAAATAATAATTTGTTTGTAAAAAAAAAAAGTTTAGAGTGATTGATTATGTTGTAAATATAATATATTTGAATATCATAGTAATATCAAGTAATAAATCTAAAATGGTTCAAATATCATTATCAAATGAAGCAGTGTGTCACACCTTACTGTACCAGTAACGTTATATTTTTCCACTGTACCAGTTACGGGTTAATTTAGTAATTACTTCATTAGCATAACAGTTTTTTTTAAAAATTTAAATATAGGATTGTGCTTATATAAAAAAAAAAAAATTTTGTAACTATTTTAATTAATCTAGCTATATATAATATATATATATATTTATAATCATTAATGTCAGGAGCTGATGGTATTATAAGGCTTAGTACTTTGGTAGAAATAAAAAATTAAGGCCTGGAATTGTTCTTGACTTAAAAATAATTACATCTATCTTTAGAATAATCAATAATAATTAATACAATTATCTAAATAATAAGAATTTATAAACATTTCAGATCAAATTTATTTTTACCATTTTTCTTTTTTTAAATATATTAATTTTAAAATGTTTCAATAAGTATAGTATGTATAGATGTGATACCTACTGCTTGTGGAAATAATGGTTGTAATTTATGAAATATGAAAAGATGATATAAATATTGTATTATAATTTATAATAATTAAGATAAATTATATTTGTAAAACCGTTTTTGAGTGAAGTCCAGTCTGATATACTGATAATAAATTATTTATTATTACTATTTAAAATTATTGTAACATTAAATAAAAATTAATATTTTGATTTAAAAATCAAAAAAACCATTTTATAATTGTATCGCTTATAAAATAGACATCAAAATTTTTAAAGCTCTACTACATCTACAAAATATAAAAGACATACAAAATGCGGTATTCATAATTCTTAAGAATCTAAAGAATCACTAATATCATTTTCTTCTGTAAAAATACTACAAATTTAGGAATTCATAACAATTTATTAAATTAATTTATGTAACATTGTTATTTTATTCGTATAAGTTATATTTTATTATATAAACCTACATCATAATGTGTAAAATTTAAATAGATAAATTATTTTATATTGAGAATTATATTAAATAATGGAAGTACATGCTTCCCAGGTCAGCCCACTTTTTATTAATGGTATAATTTTTTTAAATGTTTAATAAAATTTATTTTTTATTCAATCTTTATTAATACTCAATACTGTTGTTCTATAAATTGCATATAATTAGTTTGATATTTAAATAATTTTTACTTACAATTGTTCGCTAGATACATTACTGGAACCTTGTGTTCCTTTTCCGACACCTGTTTCTTTGTTTCTTCTATCTTTTTTCTTACGGTAACCAGTACGCTCATGTCTTGGTAACCAACGTTCAGGATTAGGAGGTACATCAGGATTAAAATCTTTAGGAAGTATAATTTTCCTTTTTTTCTTACGCTTCTTTTCTACTTCAGATTTCAATCTGTTTAATATATTAAATATAATAAAATAATTAATAAATATTTTAGATTAAGTACGTATAATTATATAACATATCTAAGAATTACCCAGCAACATCGGGTTTTAAAGTAGATTTCTTAATTAATTTAGATCCCATCATCCAATTTGTATTCTCTAGTGAATCAATGTCAGTATCTTGGAGGTCTAATGGTGGAAGTTGTTTGCTATATTTTTGTGCTTTTTCAGGATCAAACTAAATAAAGTAATTTTTAAATTATTAAAACATTATAATATATCAATTACACTTTAACAATAATATTATAACTTTTAGTTTAAAATTTGTATTCAAGATTAATTGAAATGTCAAAAATTATAATATATTCATATATATTCAATAATTTATTATTCTGAAGATTCATATAAATAAAAATATAATTTAATTATAGTAAAAATTATAATACACCAATTATTTTTAAATATATTTATAATATTAATATTAAGTTTCGTATTATGTTTAATAATATATCAAATTTATATATAAATTGTAAAAATGTATTAGTAAGTAAATTAAAATTAAGGTCAAAATATGTTTATTTTATAGAAAGTATAAATATAAAGAAACTATTTCATATACTAAATAATTTAAATAAAATAATGAAATAATAAAATTTTTATTTCTATCAACAAATTACCTGTGTATAGGCAATGATGAGTTGTGCCAAGAATTTTTTGTTGTTTTGATTTAATTCAAGTAATCGAGACAAACGTTTAGCTGCTTCTTGAGGATCTTGTTCACGTAAATGTAATTTAGCCAGTTGTTTTAATAAAATGGTTACTTTTGAATTATCCACCTGCAAAATAATAAGTGGTTTAAATGATAAATAATATGTTCTCAATACATAAAACTTTACCTCTTTCTGACTATACCATGACAAGGTATCATTAAATAAGTCTGATGCAGCTTTAAAATTTTCTACATTTAAATATAATGTAACGAGTGTGCTTACTATTCCAAGTTTATACTTCAATTCTCCTAGATTCTCCAGTAAAGTAATAGCTTCATTGGTATTATTCTAAAATCAATATTAATAAAATAATAAATAATATATAATATGTATGCTAAATATAAATTTATTACGATTATCGTAGTAAGATAGTAAATTAGTAGTTAATCTTATAAAATTTGAAATTTACATATTCTATATTAATTTCATTAAGTTATATATATATGTAATTAATTTATATTAAATTAATAATAAAATATGCATTTTCTAATAAGTATAAAATATGCATGATTACATATATATATATATATATATGTATATATCAGCTTTCACACTGAGAAGTACAAAACTAAATATGTTAGCCAAATAACATTAGATTGAGATGGGAATTTTTCCATGATATTACTTGTTAGGAGTAACAACAAGTATACAATTTATGCCACTTTTTAAAATTTTAGCTGTTTTGGTATGCTCATGCACTATAAAACATACATTTTTTAAAATAGTAACATTTATTTATTTTTACAAAATTCAAATGGAACTAATTTTTTAAGTAATTGATATGTGAAATTTTTTCTATCTTAGAAATTAGGTAAATTATAGCAATTTAAATGTTCTTTGCAAGATATTATTTTTATTTAAAATTAAGATAGCTGTATCCTGTATGCCAGTAAATTTTTGAGAGAAAAAAACTTTAATATCAAAGTTGTTTAAAAAAAAAAAAAAATATTTCCATGTGCATACTGAAAGAGTTTGAAAATTGGTACAATATGTGTCTTGGTATACTTTTGACATCATGAAAAAAAGTTCATTTTAATATAAGGTTATGGGCTAAAATATTTAGTGGTACCTCTTAGCGTGAAAACATGTATATATTGTATATATGTATATATAAATACAGTATGATCACGATATTAGGTACCACTGAATATCTCAGTTGGGTGACTTTGTATTGAAATGGGGTTTTTGGGATATAATAGGGGGGTACTGAAATATATATTTTCAGACCAATCTCTACCATCTCTCTGTACGCACATGTGCAATACAACTTACTGTTTTTTTAATGACAACCCATATATTTTTCTGCAGATTAGGGTATTTTTTTAAAAATATTTATTGTATAAAAATTTTTTTCTATTTTCAAAACTGACCACCAAGTTAGAGTAAGTCAAAATTTGAATTTATGCATAATTCGTGTCTAATGATATTTTCATTTAAATAATAAAATAAGAGTGAAATATTTAAACATTATTTTTAGTGTGTGATATTTCATCAACTGTATTAACTAAAAATAGAACAAAATACTAATATTAATATTATGATAAAAAATGATTAAATAAATTTATCGTATGAATTGTTCGAAGTTTTCGCCCTCATGTTCTAAATATGACTTCAGTCGATGTTGTTGCCTTTATTTGGTCCTCACTTAAAATATCACATGCCGCCTGTATTTTGTTTTTAGTCTTGAAGATTGACAGATGGATCTGCATAAACCGCAGTCTTCAAATATCCCCATAAAAAAAAAATCCAATGGTGTTAAATCTGAGGATCGTGCAGGCCAAGGAGCAATGCCATTAGTATCAATCCTGTGATTTGGAAATATTTTATTTAAATGTTGTGTAACAATAATTGCATTGTAGGCTGGTGTTTCATCTTGCTGGAAAAACATACGTTCTCGTATATCTAATGAAACATCATCCGACAGTCTTGGAAGTTCGTTGGTTAAAAAATTAATATGTATCGTATGCCACTAAGCGTATTATCATAAAAGAACAATACATTTATTTAATCATTTTATTTTTTATTATAATATTAATATTAGTATTACAACTATTTTGTTCTGCGTTTAATTAATACAGTTGACAAAATATCTTATACTAAAAATAATGTTTAATTATTTCACACTTATTTTATTATTTAAATGAAAATATCATAAGCCAAGAATTATGCATAAATTTAAATTTTTACTTATTCTAACTTCGTCAGTTTTGAAAATAGTAAAAACTCTACTCAAATCTGCAGAAAAATATGTGGGTTATTATTTAAAAAACAGAAAGTTGTATTGCGCATGCGCGTATCGAAAGAGCTAAAAATTTGAATTTGATCTGAAAATATGTATTAAAATATAGTACAATATAAAATAAGTACTCCCTATCATCTCCCGAAAACCCCATTTCAATACAAGGTGACCCAACTGAGATATTCAGTGGTACCTAATATCGTGATCATACTATATATATAAAATTTGTATTGAAATTTGTATCAAGAATAACTGAAATGAAAAAAAAAAACATTTTTTTAATGCATTTTTATAATAAAATTATTGTTAAAAAATTATGTTATATATTATATTTGTTTTTACTATAAATGTAATATTAATATGTTATACCTGAATCAACAGAAGTTTCACAGCTACTAAAGTACATTTAAGTTTAGCAGAAGGTTGTTCTTGTTGGTGTACAAACTTCTTTAAAGTTTCAATAGCTTCAGTTTTTTTGTTTTGACGCCATGACATTATTGATTTTATCAATATAATATCTTCTATTAGATCTGGATATTTATTTTCAATGTTGGTACATAATTGATTACATTGGTCTAACTAAAAAAAATAATTAAATAAATAAACATTATATATAAAATATTTTGTATATTTATATTCTTTTATTAAAATACTTGATTTGTGGTCAATGCAAAACGACAATGATTTAATGTGATTCTCTTCAACTGCCAAGTATTTAATTTCAATGTCAATTCATCCGAAAGAGTTGATTTAAGCTTCTTTTTGGAATCAAACACGTTGTGTTCTCTATTTAATACTACCAAATTATTTGATGCAATGGCTAGCGATCCAATGTCTTTTGGTTTGTATTTTAATACTTCAGTGTATTCAGATTGTGCTTCTTTTTCATAACCTAATTTTTGTAAACAATAAGCACTTTGGACTCTAAAAAAAGAAATTAATATTAATATGATTAATAATATCAAAGGTATTTAATACTTTTATATTTATATAATTTTAATTGAATAAAAATGTATGTATTGATCAAGTAATTGTATTTAGAATTTCAGACATCACAAAAAGAAATTAAAAAAAATATATTCACAAACATTTAACAGTAGTAGGTATATGAGTACATAATATTTGTAGAAATATATATATAACAACTTTATTAAGCGGACTGCCCACCTTGTGGGTTGCCAAAAGACACAGTATACATTTCAATATTCATATACAATGTATATTATACATGGATTGATATGATATTATAAGATTATAGTAAGCATTATAATATACATGTAATAATAGTTATTATCGAATGGTAAAATGTCTATTAATATTTAGTTTTTTATACATCATTTTGATGGAAATAGGTACTTTTTTGTTTTATATTTAAATTTTGATGAAAATTAAATTTTTAATAATAATTAATAATATTTTACATTAAATTATAATAAAAACAATTAGTTATTTATAAGATATGAAATTAAATTAGGTTATTTTCAAATTTATGTGCAATTAATTAATTATACAGTGCGATCACGTTTCTAGCAACACATAATATTTCGGCTGGATGACCTTGTATTGAAATGCTTTTTTGGTGCGTACTGAAAAACATTATTTGAGAAATTTTCAAATTTTTAACATTTACAGTGCATGCGCAATATACCTTGTGTTATTTTAAATGGCAACACCTATTTTTAACACCAGATTTGGATTTACAGATACTTTTTAAGTCGATTTTACTTATTACATTTTTACTCTAAATCCAAAACTGAGAATTTCACAAATAATGTATTCCAGTATTCCCTAAGTCCCACTAAAAACACATTTCAATACAAGATCATCCGGCCAAAATATTAAGTGTTACCAGAAATCGTGATCTGTATAACCCGATTTAAAACCATAGGTAGGTACATCTATAAAACTAATATTCATATAAATTTAAATAATGAAATATGTTTCTGAGAAAAATAAATTATTATTTTGTTATTATTAGCCTACAAATTTTAGTTGGTCATGAAAATTTTATTAAACAAATTACTTAATAGCAGTTAACTCTTCTTGAATTTCTTCTTCGGTTGCTTCTTCCTCTTCCAATGTATTTCTACATAATTTAGCTGCTTGATTAAGTAAATCTTGAGCTTTTATAATCTCTCCTCTTTCAATTAATACACATGCAATATTATACATAAATTCGTATGTGTTATCTTGTTTAACAATTGGAATATCATATTTATTCTAAAAAAAAAAAAAATGTTTTTGAACTTAATATTATTTAAAAATGTATAAAAATACTTACATCCCCTAATTTAGAAAGTTGAGAAATTACGGCTGTTAGATTTGTTTCTCTTTCATTTGTAAAACCATCTTTACTTTGTTTGATGATATCTCGATATATATCAAAACATTCATTGTACCTATAATTATTCGTTATAATTATAATAATATAAATTAAGGTATTTTTTTTTTTGTAAATTATAGTATTTATATATTAAATAGTAGTTTATGATTAAATTGTTTTTACTAATTAAACGTTTGATTAAGATATAAATAAGTTTATTAATATTGTTTATTATTTATAAGTTGATATTTAAAAATATTAAAATTAAGGATAATAATATAATTTAATACTATCAGAGAAATTTACATATTATATAAAAAAAAAATTGAGAGATATAATAAGTAACAAAATATATTACCTACATAAAACATATATTACATTTTATTATTATTTTATATTAAGTATTTAAAATTTATTAAAAATTATGTTATAATGCAATCATAATTTTAATAACAGTAAAAAAACTTAACATAAATTTAATATAAAATATTTAGGACTATTATAAACATATTACTTTTCTAATTTATAAAGAATTTGAGCTTTTAATTCTTTGAAACTATATGCAAGGTTTGGTTCTTCACTTATCAATTGTAATGCTTCTTCAGATCGATTTAAACGATACAAACAATACGCTTTTTCAAATGTAAACATCCTATTAAAACAATTATAAAATATTTAGATATTTTAATGATATGAACAAACTAATGGGAAGACTTACTGAGAAGAATCATTTTTTAAAATATAATTATATGCATCTTCAATCTGATTCAACTGAATTAAACTAACAACTTTTGATTGAATCAATGACAACTCTTCAGGAAATTGAGATATATCTAGAACAATGATTATGTAATTAAGTGAAATCTGCCAAAAACAATTTATTTAATGTTAAAAATGTTGAACATTTAATATTACTTACGTTTATCAACAAGTTTTATAATCCTCCTATATTCCTCAGCAGACGCTAATTTTTCGATATCCGAAAACACCGAATTTAAAACTGAAATTTTAGACATAATTACCTCGGGTTATTTTTTTTTTGAAAATTTTATTTAAACAAACATTAATAGTAAATAACAAAAATATTTCTTAATCTAAAAATAATATTGGACAAAAGTAATTTTTATTTGTAAATTAACATAAAATATTATTAGTTATTATTATATATTTGAGTTAAATGAAAGTTCAGAAAGAATATTGAAAGTATAAAATAAACTTTTATTCATATTCCATATTATTCATTATTCAGTAGACAATAATTTTTACTATTATCATTTGATTTGATTTTTATTCCATATCATTTTTGATGACGTCTTATCACGTCATTCTCATTTGTTTTGATTATATATAATGTCACGGTTAAATATACCACAACCACGTTAGATGTATAGTATTGAAATTTCATTTATCCGCCTTTTTTAAATGTTTTTAATATAGTATTGTTATTAAATTTCAATAAAATTATAATTACTTATAATAAACATTATGTTAAAAATGAATTTTGTCGCACAATATTGCGTTAAAATTATTTTGAATTTATAGTAAGGAGTAAATTATTTTACTTAATTCAATTCCAATTATTGTGAATATTAAATTAAATTTTTTTATAGCGGTTCAAAGTATAAAATGAAGAGTTGATAGTTGATATAACTGTGGAAGGGATACAGGTGTAAAGAAGGTAGTGTTGAATTGTACTTATATTTTTAAATAATTTTAATAAAAGTAATGTAACTATAATACCTATAATATTTGTATAGTAGAAGAAAAATTTAGATACCTATTGTATTTAAATTTTTCTCTATTGCGTATAGTGTTGCAAATTCATGAATAACATCATTAAACTCAATTATTATGATATATCGGATTCAATGTTCTTATAATCAGTTTGGAAAATTTCAACTGTGTACTTCAACATTATATAATTATAATATATAATACTGTTATTAAAATAATTTCAATTATAAAAGTATTAATAATTCACTATTCTATTCACAAGTGAATAAATTTCCAACCACAAGATTTTGGCGTCCCCAAAATACTAGTGCTCCCCTGATTAAACGGAGTGTGGCTATGTCGTATAATATTACTATACATATTATAATTATTTAATATTATATTATGTTATGGAGAACAAGGAGAATGTAAATAAAACGGAAATATAGTATATGGCATTAATTACGTGATTCGTTGGAAATAAAATAATAATGGTAGATTTATTATAATTATTTTGATATAAACCGGAATTCCACAACCGTGATGTCGGTTATAAATTATTGGGTATAGGTAAGATTACCTAATCGAATGAAATTATAAAAATCTTTATCTTCCTTGATAAATGATTCTATGATTAATGTGGTAAACACTAAATAATTGGTATACTCGATTACCATATTATTATTCAAAATATATAACCACGGTCGACGATACGGCCGCGTACGTTCGGTTGCTGAACGTTGAACGGACCGGAGACAGAAACAAACAACTACTGATGAAATTTCATGCGTTTTTCTTCTGCCGTTTTCCTGTCCACGCGTCCGACAACGGTGATTTCTCGTCGTTCGAAACTAATTCGAAGAATGTTGATTAAGGGGGTCGTGAATTACACGTATACCGAGTACAAATAATATGCTGGCACAGAAGTACTATAGGCCGAGTTTAATTGATTTCCTTAAAGGATGTTTCCATTTTTTTTTTTTTTGTCACTCGATTTACGCTACGAGTCGTAGGTGTGTATATCTCAGCAGATACTCAGAGATGATTTGGCGGAAGAAAACAGAAATGATTTTGGAAAAATGAAATAAAAGTAAGTACATACTTTTTTTTTTTAATTTAAATTATATTATTATTATTTTTTTTTTCCTTTTTACGTTTAGGTCAATATTTCATACTTTTGTTTTATCGTATATCATAATAGGTACATAATAATATTATAATATGAAAAAAAAAATACATAAATTAACAAAACAATACATAAGAATTACATTGTATACATATGTATATATTACGATAATATAATAATAATATATATAGTAATAATGCGCGTAATAACTATTATTATTTTTGTACCTAATTATACAATTTAATAGATGCGTGTGTAAAGTCTTCGGTACATATACACACATAATATATTATATTATTTGCGAATATATAGCTTAAATATTATTATGTTATATTTGATTTGAGAGTTTATTTTAATATTAAATAATATTATATAGGTATATAAACGGTTTGGATTAAATGCAATAATAGTATTAAGAATAATAATAACTGTAAACAATAATGATTCAATTATTATAAAAACGTATTAATTGACACCCCGGGCAACTTTTTTCGCGTTTTTCTGTAAAAATACAATTAAAAAAAAAAAAAAAAAAAAAAAAAAACATGAACAAAGTCGACACGTTGAATGACAATATTATTAAGCGCATATACAATCATAATTCATTTACATAAAATGAGCAATAATAATAATAATAATAATAATAATAATAATAATAATAATAATAATAATAATAA
>JAIUCT010000010.1:13117596-13180826 GCA_021307375.1 Tetraneura akinire
TGTTGTTGTTGTTGTTGTTGTTGTTGTTGTTGTTGTTGTTGTTGTTGCTGTTGTTGTTGTTGCTGTTCAGCAACGATCGCTGCTTCTTTAGCCATCCTCGCTTCCTGTTCCAAAAAAAGTTTGTGACTGACCCCTAAGTACATGGCTGCCGCATTGTTAATGGCGTGGTGTTGATTGTGATTATTGTGTTGTTCTTGGAGAACTTGATGTTGAAATAATGATAGGGCTCCATTAAATGGGTGCATGGGCATGTGTGTCTGAGGTAGGAATTTAACCATTTTCGAAAAGTTTGGATTAATTTGGGCTGTCGGATGCATCGGTGGTGGTGTGTTAGACTTAGGAGCGATGGGAGGACTGTGTCGCGCGACCGCGACTTCCTCGTGTTCCTGTTCTACGTCACTAACGTCTTCCGGTTCATCGTCGTTGTCCATTCTGGTACACAATTGTACATATTTCTGTTGCATTTCCGCCAATTGTTCTTGCATAGTGCGTAATTGATTTTTTAATACATTTTTTTCGACCATTTTTTGTCTAATTTCACTTGGGCTCAAATCTTCGTCGTCGTCGTCATCGTCATCCACGTCCATTGTATTGTACCGTTCGCTGTTATCATGTTGCTGCGGGTGGTACAATTTGCGTTTTTTGCAACCGTTAACCTGGACCGGTAATGACGGGCTGGACCTCATCGTAGACACGATATTCTCAACTCTAGCTTTTTTTAACTCGTTTTGTTCGACTCTTACCTCGAAATCCTTGCTCTGTTCCTCGGACTCAATTTCTTTAGTGTCGGACGCGGGCGACCCGTGTGATCTCCCGGAATCGCTTCCGTCATTAAGTTCGTCCATATCGTGATTATTTATCAAACTATTATTATTATTATTATTAATGGGGCTTACCTCGGCGGACTCTGCAGGTTTTCCATTGTCGACGATTTCCGCCGATTCAGATTTGGATACCATGTTACAGTCGTCCATAGTAACGTCATTCTTGTTGTTGTTGATATTGTTGTTATTGTTCATAATATTATTGTCCGGCGACGACGGGTCATCGGAGTTACGAAACTCTTGTTCTAGAGCGAGCAACTCCTTTTTCCTACCCTGTAGTATGTCGCGAAGCATGTGATGGGCCAAGTCGCTGTTAGGCCCGGTCGTCGGCGAACTCGTTAGGCCGGGTAGTGGCTGTGTCATGCAGTCTGCCGTGTCCATGGTCATCATTTCTTCTTTGACTTGACGGCCGATGAACTCGTTTAGTATTTTCCCGGGGGCGAAGCCCTGGTTAAAAAAATACTGTTGGTGGCCTTGGCCGAAAAACGCTCCGTAAAAACTGGCTGCCTGGTTGAGTAGTGGCGCGGAGGACACGATCGGCCGCGAACTGAAATTCGGTATTGACGAGTAACTGTTACGTGGCTCGCCGGCATCCACGCGCTGTCTGCTTCGCTTCGCCTTGTTCTTCAACAGTTTGTCAGTGGAACCGTCCAACAGATCCCCACCACCGGCACCGCCACCGCCGATGCCCACGAAACACTCAGCTCCCCCCACCACCGCCGCCGTAGTACCGCCGTTGCCGCCGTCCTCCTCAGATGACATAGCCGGCTCCGATTGGTGGTCCCCTTCTTTCGCGCATCAACCGGATCACCTGCACACACACACAGAAACGATCAAATATAACAACTGTTTTGAGTTTTTTTCCCTACACCCTTCCACACCCCACACGTCCCGGTCAATACGTACACTCCGTATATAATATATATACATATTATACTCTGCGTGTAACCGTCGCCGTTATTATATTATTATCGTCGTCGCCACTCACCTACAATTGCCACTGCTACTATTACTACTACACACACAATAATAATATATAATTTTGTGTATGTGTATGTGTGTGTGTGTGTGTGTGCTTACAATAAATATAGTGTATAACACACGCACACACTGTTGGGTCGGCACAATACCCCTGCGGCTCGTGCCTTATGTCAAAAACCTAAATGCATCTGCTTCTTCCGACCCGTATATTAATGCCCATAACGACGTATACATTTACACAAACACACACTTAATCAAAATGTTATACTCCCGAGAGCCTAATCAATAATCTTATATGACCTAAACTATTATGCGTCTTAAACGGTTCTCCCGACACCCACGCACCCGTTCCGGAACTATACCGCGATCACGTTAAATGGTAATCATATATAGGTAGATAATTGAATATTATATAACAATTTACCGTGCGGTTACGATATGACGATGTGCCGACCGGGGTGGCGTATAATGAGAGTAACGGATCTTATACGTATATTATTAGGTATACGAGTACTTTAGTATTATATTCCTTTATTTTTACACAATACATTGTTTCAAAAAGATTCGATAGACGAAGGGCGGTTATCATATACATTGTAATATTGTCGAGTGTGTTATTTACTTTATATACTAATATACTATATACGAGTACAATATACATATTATATACTCTAATCGTCTAATCCATATTTATATGAAATTGACGAACCAGATTTAATTCTAAAAAATATTTTGCCTTTTTATTTTACATTTTATATACATTTGTTGAACATATTTTCGATCATGATTGTTACCCTATAGTGTTGTTTAAATTTTTTAAATTATAATAATATATAAAAATAGAATACGGTGATGAGTAAAACAGTTTAAATATTTTACATCGCAGATTTTGTTCGTTAGCATAGAAAAAAAAATCATACGTTTACTACCTAATATATTAGGTTAATTATTAATTGTTCAATTAATGTGCGGTCTACTCGTATATATATATATATATATGTATATGTGCAATTGTATTAAATTTATTAAAAAAAAATAATTTCCAATTAGTTCATAAATCAAATTACCGCACATTAAACCACACACTTTTCTTGACTTTAATTTGTATAATAAGTTTACGCCAGCTGCTATATAGCTATTTAGCTATTTCAAATATTTAATATTATTCAATACCTACATGTTTACGTCTATACGTTATAATTTATTTCTATATAATTTTTTTTTTTTTTTTGTTAACATTTTATTATTTATTTTATTATTTTTTCCTGTATACGTATACAATAAAACTCATTACTTAATTTTTTATTCTATAATATTGGTTTGTTTTTTTACAAATATTTTCCAACCGTGCACGTTTATATATTATAATAATTATTACTCAAGACTTGAGTTCTGTGTTTTTAAGATTTTCTTTTGTTTTTTATACCTGCGAGTACTGTACAAACATTCTATGCCGAGTATAATAATAATATATATATGACATGTATAATATATATAGGTACTTAGGTTCTTTATAAACGATTTTTAAAAATTATTTTTTTTATAGTTAGGTTACGTTAATACGTTATATACATATACTGCACATATGCGTGTAAACAACTTAGGTATAACAAACTATCAAATAAAATATTTACGTAATATTTTATAATATATAATTATTAAAATTTAAATAAAATACAATATATACTTTGAAATGATTTTACTGCGCCTTTTAAATGAAATTATTACTTTAAAATATTATTATACTCGTATCTATTTGTCACATTCGAAACCGCATTAACTAATTTTGATAACCAAACTGCCACACACATCCAAACTCGCGGTTTATTATTTATGTATAAGCGGAGACACATGTTGGCTTCGTCAAATTTAACGCAGTAAATTTAGATTTTTTTTATTATATGCAAATCATTATACAGCACGTATGTATATATATATATATTTATTATACTTATTATGTGTATGTGTTATGTAATTGGTATTTATAATAACGCACTGATTTATAATATGCGGCGAGTATACATCGAGACCGTAACCGTACTAGTATAAAAACCTCTGCGGTATGTAAGGTTAACGCAAATACACTGACTGTGTTATTTAAACGAAAAAACAGAAAAAAAATTAGAAATTTAAATATTACATGTTGTGTACCTAATTATTGTATATATTGTTACTATTTTTAAACTAATAATAATATGTTATAATGAAATAGTCTCGTTTCATTTTAAAAATACTATTTTGTGTATTTATTGTCAAATTTAAATAATTCACGTTTGTCGTGGCGTCGAGAAAATATAATATTAGCTTTTTGATAAACGATTTACCTATTTTATAAACTGTATAGCGTCGAGAAAAAATTCGATCATAATGTAAGGTACGCACAAATGATAAATTCAAATTATTTTTTTATTAAAATTATTCTTTGAGCGTAAATACGAGTGTATATATATATATATATATATATAGGTATAATCTAATTGTTATTTTCACACAGGACGTAAAGTCATAAAGTATGAGTACTATTTGCGTATTTATATATATATATATATATATTTTATTCATCAAAAATAAAAAATAAACGTATAAGGTATTCGTTAATCTTGTACCGTCGAATTCGTAACTCGTATTTACAACAATCGTGTGTATTATTAAACTATAGAATACGATCTTAAAGAAAAAAAACCATGAAAAAATGTCGCGCGAGAAAAAGTCGGTTATACCTTGTACCAAGCGGTTTACGGTTGGCGAGGGACGTTGTGGGTATACATTATATGATGTTATTATATTAATAATACACGTATATAAATAATAGAAGAGTGAAGAAAACCGGTCCGGGCAAAAGACGAACGCCAAGAAGCAAAAGCTAAAAGAAGGGGCCAGGTGTTACGGGGAACGCCTTTGGCTCGTGGGAAAAACTGGAAGACTTGTATAACGGTTTTTTTTTCTCAGTCGCGCGCGTCTTGCAAGGAATAAGTCACCGCGCGAGGGTTTGTTCCGGTATACCGACGATATTATATTCCGTACAACGAAATGTCTTTACGGCTATTCATAAAAATATAAACGTCCCCCATAATAATAATAATATCTTCAAGACGCGCGAGTATGTATAGTGTACAGCGTACACACATACAAACACGCATAGGGGCGCGCACCCTATTCCTAACGGTCGTTTCTATTTTGTTTTTTTACGTGCAGGTATAATAATAATATATATAATATCGCAACCCCGTCGACCCGATTCTGCGGGCACTCTTCTGACGATATTGCGAAACGATCGTATTATATATATATATATAGGTACACATAATATTCGTCGGTTATACAAGGGGATCGGAATGTTGCACGACAAAAATAAACGAAATCACGGCGAAAACGTGAATTTCGATCACCCTGTACATTTTTTTTCTTCTTCTCGCCGTAACATTTCGACTATGGCAATATCAATTGGTACACGCATATAATATATATATATATATATATATACGAGGTACTTACGTACTATATATATTTTATAAAGACGCGTATTGTAAGATTGTCGTGTACGCGCGAACGACAAAGTAATTGTACTTACGCGTTTCCGTTACGCGCGCGACGTCTTAAACAATATATAATATAATATATATTTATTACGACATCGGAATGAATTTTTACAAAATTATTACAGGTATACGTATAACATTATTATTTTATAGAAATATTTTCAAATGTTATGTTGAAACGTAAAATAATTACATGTATGAGTATATAAGATATCGATGCTCTGCTTTAGAAATTATAGTAATATTATATTATAATTTATTAAGCATTCCCATGATAAAAATTGATTAATTAAAAAAAAAAAAAATGAGTACCAACTGCATACCTAAGACAATTTTCATAGGTGTCTCCATAATAACAAATTTTGAATTTTTGGGTCACCATAACAAAAAAATTAAGAAACATTATAGATTTATAGACTATATTATAGAGTATATAGGTATATAATAAACTAGTAGACTACATATAATTATAAATATAAATATATTGTGTAACAGTAGGTCGGAGAACTTTGGGGTTTCGCAGAATCGGGGAAAAGGATTAATTAGAAAAAAAATGATTATTAATTATTTACACGTCGATAATAATATATATAAACGTATACTTATATATAATATCTATGTATCGGGTATGTATTGTAAATATGTGGGAAAGTCGAAGAGGTGGTGTGGGCGGTTTTATATACATATATATATATATATATGTGTGTGTGTGTTTGCTACCCTATCGTGCAAGCACTACGTATAATAATAATAATAATAATCATAATAATAATAAAAGAGTTGTACAAATTCGCTCTTAAAGACTTTTGTCCACTTTCTTTTATTTGTATTTTTTTCTGTGGCTCATTCGCAGTTTTTTAATGAACGACCTCGCTAGGTCGAAGGGCGGACGCGAGGAGCAAAAAGGGTTGCGAAAAAATGCACACGACTTAACCTCCTACATACATATATATTATACTTATATCATATACCTATATGTAGGTTTTTAACTTTAATTAAACGTCACCATCGGCCCTGTTAAAATAAAATAAAATAATAATATATATATACTCGTATATTATACGTATATGTATATCATATTGACAAGTAATTTATGTACCTACGTATATGGCGTATACAAGTTTAAAATAATAATATTATAATATATAATATCTGATTGATTTTGCGTGCAGGCTATACGGACGAAGAACGTGCAAAAACATTTGTAGACCAATTATAAATGGGTGGTGAAAGGGTGGAGGGATAGGTGAATAAAAATTTCACCACCTCGCCGACAACGTCACCGCCAATTCACCGCATTCTTTACACGACCGACCCTCATAAGCCGTTATAATATATATATATATATATATAAAACCACCCCATAACGGCTTTAATTTAATGTATGTATACGCGTGTATTATTATTTTAATGTGTTTGCAGATTTATTTATACTTTTTTTTTTCAATTTTAATTTACACCATAATATAGCTCATTTAGAAATTCAACCGAACAGAAGGGTATACCTACGTATGTTTAAGTATAGCGTATACAAATCCCATGTATTATACATAATAGTATTAGTATATAATATATAAATGATGTTTTCGTTAATTTGCAAATTATGTCTTCGATAATATATAACATTATTACGTACCTATAATATAATGTATTGTGAAATACGTTATACGTAGTGTCGTATATTGTGATGATATCTATCTATATGTGGGGTTGAGTATTCCGATGTCGATATATTTCGATTTTCGATTTTTCGGCTTTAATCCCTTTTCCCCTTATATTCGAACTAAAATCAGCGAGTAATCAGTATATAATTGTAATTTTTATTTTTTTTATTCAATACATTACAATATAGCAAACGATCAAGATATAATAACTATATAAAATAATATAATATACCATATTAGGTTGAATTTTTTTTATAGAACTTAAGGGTCGTTATAACCATAGGCGCAACTAGAGCCTAAATATTGGGGGTGCTAAAATTATGTACCTAACAAAAAATAAACCGTGCCCCCACACCATCAAGTGCTATTTCCCAATTATTTATGTCTTTATGAATCACTATAACAATTCTAATTAAACATATTTTATTATCCTAATAAGTAGACATTTACAATTTATATTTTTTCTAAGTTTCATGCAGTATTATCAATTTATTATATTCATAGATTACAATATTATAAGACATTTGAACAAAATAGTTCTAAATAAAACTTTAAAACTTAAAATTGACAGTATTTTACTGTAATTATTATAATAAGACCTAAAGAAAACAAGGGGTGCTAAATATTAACTCAGGGGTGCTAAAGACCCTCTTGCGCCCCCCTAGTTGCGCCTATGGTTATAACCTCCATAGAACATCTCCTCTACTATACGTAAAATAAACGTTAAAATATAAATACGTATATAGAGGTACGTCACTTGCGAAATAACAAAAATTAATATACCTTATATAGTAGACTGAAACAACAGTACATAATATAACATAATATATAATAATATATTATCATATAGATACCGCTAATTCGATTTCGAACACGTTAAATCACGCATGCGATAAATGATGAAGCATATATATAATATTATAATTTATATTATTACATAAACGAACGAGTGTATATACGAATACGATGACACGTGTATATTATTATAATAAAAATGTGCAAAATACATATAATATTATATTTATATATAGATCGCTAGAAGACACTATATAATATATATAAAATATATATAATAATTGTTTTATTTTTATAGCACCCGCGCGACCGTTTTGTATAATATTTATATTTTTTTAATGACTTTTTCCGCGCGGGCGATCGTTTATCATCCCTCGGCGGTGGCTGCCCACACAACAATATTATATATAAGCAATAATAATAATAACGCAACATAACGGCAATTCACAGTTTGCACGCGGTTTATATTATTTGGTCGGCGAAGGGGTAACGGGTATATATACTTAATATAATTATTATTGTTTTTGTTTTTTTTCTGCCAAATCATTTAATCCGAGCGGGGTACGTCGATGAGTCAAGATGGAGTCGATTTTATTTTTCATTTTATTATTTCATTCGTTCGTATATATCAATAATTATTATTGGCAATCGTCTATCGCGGTTTTCCATTGTCTCGCGCGTCGGCGTATCAGTCGATATATTAAGAAATATTACGTTCTTGCTTCGCTTTGCGCATCTTGCGAACGTGTTATGTGTACAATACACATCGTATAATAATATATATAACACAACAACAATTTATAAGAATATTATATAATATAATATTACGATATACGCGGTGCTGAATCATGTTGTATCAATTAAAAATGCAACTGTTGCGGGTTTCGTGGTCGCAGGAAACGTACCTATATAATAATACATATACGAAATGAAATTACGTAATAAAATAATATTATATAATAATATTCGTGTTTCGTCTGAGAACCGCGTGAGAACGAATATATACACGCGGGGGAGGCTTGCGATAACTATTACTGTATAATTACGTATAATATTATATTATGTATGTCTATTAATATTAAATGACGATGACGACGTATAGGTATATATAATATATAATATATATATTATAATATAGCCGGTGGTATATCGCGCGCCCTTCGGGTCGTGTCACTATTCATGCATCAAGGGATATTTCACGAACTTTACGTATATATACATTATATGCCGGAGCCTTACCTTTTTATTTTAGGTTATTATTATTTTTTTTTTAACCCGATGTTTTTATTGTTCTGGTGAAAAAAATACACACACACGACTGAAATTACTACTCCGTGCCCGATACACGTATTGTATATACATATTATCTCTTTTGTCCGTATGCGTAATATATAAAGTTCCGGTTGTAGTCAATGACCAAACACACACACACACATACGCGCGCGCGCGCTCGCTCGCAGATATATTCCGATACGGTCTGACGATAAGGGAGAGTTTGGTCCACACAGGTAACATATGGCTGTGGTGTGTGTGTGTGTACTGTTTAATATACAGGTATATACATAATATACGTACCTATGTACCGACCAGGAAGGAAGTGGATAATTGACAGAGACGGACATACGAAATATACGTTCCTACACTAAATTATATTCACGCAAATAAATTAGAATTGGTGTGTATACCTAGGTATATATTATTATTTATTATGTATATATATATATACACGCGATATTGTTATAATATTATGTCGGAGGCGGGGTGCCTTATTGGTGAACTCTTTAGATTGGATTCTGGATAACAAAACGAAATAACAATACGTTATTAAAATAATATATTTTAAAAAACCGAATTCTCACAGTGCGAGTGTGTCCATGACAACGGCGAATAACCGTGCATGCATACACATACACACACACGCACACACGCGCGCGCGGCGCCCACACAATATGTCGTCGTCGTCGTTCCGGTAATGTGAAAATAGAAAAAAAAATATTACCGTTTCTGTTCTTAATAATATGATATACGACAACGTGGTAAAAAATAATAATAAAAATATATAGTTACTCTTTCGCGACGATCCGACCGAAAACGTGTGAGAAAATATTATTATTAAAAAATAAAAATACGCGACGCGAAGTGTATACACAATTACACATATTATTTATAAATACGTATCCATTTATGCCGCGTGTGTATACATTTTACTTGTGACTGCTCAATTAACGCTAGCGTGGTTCTAAAAAAAAAAAAAACGCGTCTAATGCGTGTAAGATCAATAGCATTGTTTTTAACTGATGTGGGAATGAGTAAATTGATATTCCACGCTTCCTTTAAGTCCTTAAAGTATTAATAATAATGTACCCTAGTGTGTATGTACTATACTTATATTGTATATTTATCATTTGAAAGTTTTTTTTATATATATTTTTTTTTAATTTTTATTTGGCCGCTGCGCTCCAGAAATACGAATGATGTAAACCCGTGTGTCTATAATAGCTAATTATTAAAATGTACTCGGAGACGAAAATAAAACAAACTCTTCTAAAACAATTTATAATATATTGACGACGTTTCATTTACGACTATATAATTAATAGCGTAAATAAAGTATATTATATTCAATTGTTACAATTATTAAAATAGCGTATTATCCGAGTTTTAAAAACTAGTGAGATTATTCATTATTAGTAGTTTAGACTGACTAAAACAATATGTAAATAACCAGTATAATATTTGTCAAGAACGTACGGGTGTCGTAAATTGCAGGGAAAATCACAAACGTTCAAATATTGAATGTATATAGTTATACGAATTTCTAGCAGCGGATTCTAAATATTTTGTAGTTATATGCGGTGGCTATATATGACGAATTTATTTTAAATAATTTTACATATTATAAGATATAGTAATAATAATAATAATAATAATAATTTTATAATACGCAAAGAGTATGAGGAAAATATTTTGTAAACAACTACATTTAATATAAAATATTTTTAGTATTTTTATTTGTAATAAAATTAATAATTACTATTTATTGCCTTTATATTATATTGGTCTTTGGGAGGAAATTTAGAGCAAGATTAACCCTGACCGAAATTTTTTTTATTTTTTTTTTTTTAGTGACAATAAATGCGTGTGATATTATATGTGTATATTGTGTATATATATACTAAAGTCGTATACAGACTACGTTAACTACATTTACATATCAAGTATATATTGATATAACATTATTTTAATAATTCTACAACTAAAATAATATAATATTATAATAAACTGTTTATATTATACTATTATCACCGTGTGTAATGAAAATATCGAAAAAAAAATTCAACTCGTTGAATTGTTATATAATACATATTATACGTAACTAATATATGTAAAATATAATTATCAAGGTATAATATTATATTAATATATTATGTTATTGTAAATTAACGAATGAAAACGTCTCGTATAGTTCTCGGGTATAGTTCGAGAGGTTGTGATTTGTGTGTATTATACAATAATGATAAATATAATAATATATAAAGATGATAATTTTTTTAAATTATGAATTTTTTAATTCCTGTAACCGTTTGCAGTGGTGTATAATATTAATGTCGGATAATTATTACACCGCGGCCTTAAGAAACGGTATACGCTACGACGGTGTATATATTATATAATATTATGATGTGTATATATGAATTGCGGATTAATGATGATGGCGGTGGCGGCGACGACGAGAATGCGAAAAACAAGTCAAAGGAAAAGAAGGGGTTGTGTTGTAATTATAAAAAGAGGCTCCGGTTTTTTTTTTTTTTTTACATTCCATCCTCGTCTCCCGCCATTCTTGAACTTGTTTTTCGCCCTCTTTTCGATTCACCCCGTTGATTATAAGTACTTGTACGCGTACAGCGGAGACGGAAAACTACCCGTGTAATGTCTTACGTCTCTCGTGGACTTTTGCCCTCTACTCGCCGTCCGCACCACCACTGCTGTCGTGTATAGTCGTCGTCCGCGCGTTCCGTTTTAGTGATTTTTTGTACTCTTATTCTTTTACGCATTAAAAATATGAAATAAAGAAGAAAATATTACGAGCCAACGTATATATATATTATATATATATATATATGTACATGCGCATGTACATATTATTATAATATATATATATTATAATATTAAACATAAAACTGTAAATTTTTTTTGTTTGTCACCGCTTCGGATCCGACCAGTGGGGGTGGATATATTTGAAGAGGAGGCGGAGGGAGGGAAAAACTTCTGTAGAAACAATACGCGCATAATATACATACACATACACAGAAACTGTGTGCGCAGTTAAGGCAGGTCAGTGGGGTAGCGGCGGTAAATGCGACCGAGTAGACGTTGTACCTACCCCGCACCGATATATGTACGAGTATATTATAATGTGGTATTTATATTTTATACTATTATGTAGATTGTAGTTGTAAATATATGTTATAATATAATTATAATACTCGTGTAATACAAACTTTGATACTTTTGTTGTTTTTAAATTATTTTTTCCAGAAAACGTTTATGTATAGGTACCTAGTTATTACTTATTTGTATATCGTATATTTATTATTTATATTACGCGTGTATACACACTATACACGTGTCAAAGAATAAACTCGATGAGCGTTCCCACGGCGAGGGGAGAACCTATAATGATGATTTCGTTACCTAATGAATAATATATTACCTATATAATTTTTTTTTTTTAAAAACTTTTATTAGAAATCAACGATCTGTTACAAAATGTAAGCGACAATAAGAAGATGTGCGGTTGTGGTAAATGAATATTATAATGAAAGAAATGAGTGAAAAAGTCCTATTGGATTATACCTATTGGTATCACTTCAAGCGTGGGATATATCTTATATGTTATATATAAATTTAGAAACATATAATATATAATGAATTTTTAAATTTTTCATGAACAGTGACGGAAAAAAATTCAATCGCTTATATTTGATATCGTATTTTATATGGTGTAAATATTTAAATATATGCTAAAGTATGTATTTTATTAAAATATGAAAAAAATTATATTCTAAATTTATTATCAAAACTATATGAGTGTCATAATAAATCGAAGCTCAAATCTATTAAATTAATCACTGTGGGGTTTATTATTATTATTATTATTATTATTATTATTGTATTTGCGTGCGCGTGTTTTCGTGTGGAGTAGTCTGTGTATAATGTATAAATTGATAAGTATATTAGTGTCATAACAATAATGCGCGCGATGACGCGAGATGTGTATATTATTATTATTATGTGTTGGGTACATTTTTTTTTGGGCGCGTTTTTAACATGTTATATTATTATAACGTGGTAAAACAATTTGTGTACGTATATAATAAATAATATTATGTACGGCTAGGAGACAATTGGACGCGTTAACGACACGACAGGAAGGTATTTCCCCTCGAGAGTAAAAATCCGTTGGGCGCAAGACACACACAACAGTAATAATATAGTTGCGACATCCGCTAAACGATGATGATCCTCCTCCCCCGCGCATCATCAACCGCACCAGTGCAGTGATTGACACGTATATAATACACGCGTCTATTTTAAATTTCTCTACCGGTCCACTCACACTATATACAACTCTGCTGTATCTCGGCTTATACCTATGATGTATTGATGCATATATATATATATTAATATGCTAATAAAATAAATATATATTGTATATATATATATACATTTGCTCACAAGTCGCGTCGCCGTCAACTAGCTCTGTCCGGTTCTCGTCTTTTTTTTTCCCCATAATATATTATGATAATATACGCGGTATCACACGACGGGATCCCGGTCCGGTCGCCTCCTCCACGCGCCGTTTCCTTGTCGCGTTTCCTCATTATATATACGCCGCTCGCTCGTGCCCGTTCTTATTATATGTTTTTACGATCGTGTTGCGCAGTAATAATAATAATATTTGTACGCGTTATATTATTATTGTTATTATTATTATTATGAACGTCGAAACAATCAATCACCGCCGAACGCGGAAATTTTCGTTTAACGGGTTGCAGCTATCTCCCCGCGGACAGCACTCCGTCGACGACGGTTGGACGGTTGATTTCCTTTGCCGCGCTTCAAGCTCGCGCCGCGTTGCCCTTATGATCTCGTTCGCGATCTTTTTGCTATCTATGCACGTCTCTATGTCGCTCTGTATTCCATATACTCTATCTGCAGTCGTCCAGAAAAGACAGCGTTCCAAATATTTATTAGTTCATATTTCTGGTGACGATTCATCACAATATCAAATATATTTATCTTATATTAGGTAATATAGAAATGTTTACGTATATAATTCGAGTCCCGTTTCAAATGGCTATGATGTTTATTCTGTCCGTATACGTATCGACCGTATATTATCGTCATCGTGATTCATCCGACGACGTCATCATAATAGACAACAAAAATATAAAAAGTATATAATAACATATTATATCGTATAATATAATACGTATATTACTTCTTGCGCGCGTTAATGTATACGATAATTTTACGCGCGGGCATCGAAAATAGTACGCGTACACACACATACTAGTATATAAGCTAGTAGTCGTAGAACAGTTTATTGTTCGGGGGAATGACACACACTCCGTGGGCAGCTGCAATTCGTGAATGCCTCGTACAAGTCGACAGACGGACCCCACTGTATACGGGACGCGTATATACGTACGTATACCGTGTACGCTTAAAAGTTGCAAATTTCCATCTTGGAGAACGGGGGTCAAAAGGGCGAGACCAGTTTGCGGGAACCCTCCCGAAAATTACGGGACGAGGGAGAAGAAATATTGTGTTGGGTTGTTCTTTTGTGTGCGACGCGCGCGCCACGACTGCATCGTATATATTTATACATATACAGTATATATATATATAAATCTCCGCGGGGGCTTTCCACGCCGCACACCCCTTACTATACGCGAGCACGTTTCATTAAGGACCCCGCCGAATTTAGCCTTTCTTTTTTATTTTTATTTTTATTATTCGTCTGACGTCGCCTCTCGCTTTTGCTGCTGCAGGGATGACGTCATGCCCTACTAACTTACATCCCTTGTATACACCAGCAGCAGCCGTCGGCGTCCGTCATCGGACATCTGCCCTTAAACTTGATTCGATCTCTTTTTTATTATTATTATTTTTTTTTTTTTATTCGTCTCTTTCTCTCTCCCTGACACGCGACCGTTGAGCAGCGCGGCGAGTGAATATATATATATTATATATATGTATATAATGCGCACACATCGACAAGGCGAACAATGCGCATCTGCGAGACCGATAAAACTTAAAAAATACAAACTATATCAAAGTAGATCAATGTCGGACACTCGAGAGCTTCGCATGATGGATTACTATTATGCGTGTTGCCGGTTCCCCCCTCCTCCGGTCGATCGAACATCGCGGAGACGTGCGTCCAGTGATTTTACGCAACAATAAATTTCGCGTAACCCACAGGGACCTCGAGGATCAAGATGATAAAAACGTATAATATAAACTTTGTAAACGCGCGTTTCATAACGACGATCGTTTCGCTTTTATCTGCAATCGTTCGTTCGGTATATAATCCGAAGTTCATATACTGTAACATTATTTAATACTATACCATATCGTTTTTCGAGTTTAAGGTTTTAGAAGATTTAACACTATTTTAAGTATAATATCGCCTATTGTAACGAAAAAGGTAGTAATAACTCAATTTCTTTCATTTTTGAGTTACGACCATATTTTTAAAGTAGGATATTACTACGTATATTTATTAACCACGAAAACAGTCGTATCTTAATGTGTCCAAAGAGATTAGAAAATAATATTTTAATATTTTTTTCCTGTTTGAACCGAGAACCGAGAGTGAACTGCTTTCGCATTACTTCCTCCCGACATTTTAATAATTTGCTAATAATTAAATTTGCATGGAAATAACAGTTGTATAAATGTATTATGATACGACGTTCTGATCAAGGCCGTAACTGACGGGAGGGTCCAGGAGTCCGGACCCCTCCCGAAATTTTTCCAAAATCTATATTTTTTAATATTACATAAATTATTAAAAATTTACTATCCAATAGTAGTTTTATTATTATTATTAAATGTTATATTATAAAATAAAAGAAATTATATTTCAGAATACTTGTATTATATGTCAACGGAGAAAATCTAATAATATTTACTTCAGTAAAATTTTCAAACCATATAATATAAAACCCAAAACTGCCAATTTTATCAAACATTACATACATAAAAACGAGAATTTTATGAAATTTTCAAATTCCTATATTTTGTAGAAAAATTAACGTAACGGTTTCAATATTTCACCACATATATATAGTAGCTACGTGAACACCCAATACAATTTTCAAGTCTCTAACTTCAAAATAGCCCAAGTTATCATGTGAAATATTGAAATTAAATTCGTCGAAATTTCAGTTTTCGTGAAAAATGCAGTTTTTCGTCAATTTTTTACCGTTTAGGGTCAACTTTGATAAATTCGAAAAATTACCTAAATAATGCACCAATACATCTACTTTCCAACCGGAAACATAATTCTATTCGTGAAAATCGGAGCATTATTTCGGGTAGTAAAAGTGTCTTCAGACCAAAAAAAAAAAAAATACACACATCATTGTAAAACCAATACATTCTTCGCTTCGCTCAGAATCTAAAATTGGACCTCCCCCCCCCCCGAAAATTTTTCTCAGTTACGGCCTTGGTTCTGATAACAAATATTCTCGCCGAATAATTTCGTAGGTATCTAATATTATTTGTTAATAATATTGATAATAAATTAATAACAAAATAAACTGTGCATATATATTATACATTATATTAAATTATTACTAAACAGTGCGTACTGGCGTACAGTTCTTTAAGAATAAGTTTTTTTTTTTAATATGGTTCTGACTTTCTGAGAGGTCTTGAAGGGAGGTATATTATTATTTTGTCATTGTAAAATAGTAAATATTATATTTATATATTACGTTCGACGTCAAAATTATGAATTGTGTAAATATATACGTATAATTTTATGTGATGTAAATTAATATATTATATACAATTATATGTACCTATACACGTTAGGCGCGTGCATTGTTTTAGTCGACGTTTACGATGATATTTTGACGAAAAGGTGTTAGAAAGAGTACATTATATTTTAATTACCGGTTAGTAATATACGGTGCGATATGTGTATTATGGGACACACGCGCGCGTCGACGAAAAAAATACCATCATGACACGCGTGTGCCGGTCTCCAATATACTTGTATTATTATACGCGAGTATATGCGATATTATAAAAGACATCTGCCGCGCGTTCGACACAAGGCAGATGCGGTCGATTCGTATACCTATATATATATAGATTATTATATAAACCGTATATTCACGAATATCGCACACACCCTTTCTTCGGAGGCACTCCCGCAGGTCCAAAAATAACATCCCTTACCTATATAGAGTACATCCTTCATCGTCGCATATACACAATATATATATTATAATGACCCGTTGAAAATAATAATATATACTTGGGTACAACGACCCGATACGCGCCGCCTTGTACTCGTATACCTGCGTATTATTATTATTGTAGCGTGTAGTCCAGAAACCCTTTTTTTCGCCCACCGTTTCCTTTCAGCGATACCGATTTCGCGGGGCTGTAAGATGGTGTTTATTCGTGCTGAGGTGTCTTAAAGACATCTGCAAGTGTGCAAGTGAGGGCGACACGCGCATCTGCTTCGAACGGGTGCGAATGCCGGTAAAGGGTTTGGCGAACAAAACGCGACCGCGAAAGGCACTACTGTGTCGGACGACGATAACAATAATACATATACAATATAATATTATGCGTATTATTATAAAATGTATATCGACGTTTTTCCATAATGACGATTTCGCTGCGTCCAGTATTATATATATAATACCGGAGCAGAGACCCGACAATATATTGTTCGTTTCTACAAAGGAAAATAATAATATATAACCACGAATCTTAACGACGTGAGAAAATGTCACGCGGATGCATTTCAATGTATCGACCGCTGCAGAAACGCGTCTAAATTCTCACGAGACCTTAAAACGTCTTAATATACGCGAGAATCGTGATATTATTATATTTATAATATTAATATATTGTACATACCTATACTTTACTGGCGTTATTGTAACGATCGGCGACGTGTTATATACTTATATGTTATACTATTGATTATAAATAGTATTTATAATCAATGGTTATACGTCGTATTATTATAATAATTAATAATGTATTATGTCCGCGATTGACAATAAAAAATATAATTCACCGCAGAAAAATATCGCGTGTATATAATAATATATAGATGAATCTATATTATCTATAATATTTTTTTCAAAATATAAATTCAATTTCTATTTCTCATAGTGCGGCGGGGCATTGTAAAATTTTGTCGAGTTCCTTTCATAAAGAGCTAATAACGACACAATTTTTCTTCTTTTTTTTTTTATTTTTATTTTTATTTTTATATACAACGAATGAGTCAATTCCTGTCATTAAACGAATATAATTACAACGCGCAGCGGCGGTTGCGGACGTTAATAAGTGTCACTTGTTTCTTTTAAACAAATGTCGTCACCGAGTTCTATATACACATGTACTCGTATATATAATATATATATATATATATAATATTATATTATTATTATTATATTGTCCCGTGAGGGTTTTCTAATGAATGAACAATGGTGCCGGCGAACCGGAGCTGTTCAGCTTAACTACACAGGTAAGGCACACGAGTCAGTACATAGTAACTTTCAGACCGAAAGTGGGTGGGCATGACCTCGGGTTTCCTGGAATTCCTTCCGCACGCGTTTACGACGAGCGTTTGTGTGAGCTCTCGCCGATTGTGCGTCGTTCTGCCAATCAGACGACACTATTATAATATAATATTATATTACTCGACAAGCGTTTTTCTACTTCCGTTTTTTGTGTCCGCACCGGAAACCGTGTAAAGGATTCAAGGACCACTGACCACATGCGTAATCATCATATCGGGCCCGGCCCCATCGCCTCCGTCGCCGAGCTTCGCGTCTCCGCCGGACCCCTTCCGCTCGCACGGCGGACGAAAAGTACCGCACGATCTTTTTTATTTTGTTTTGTTTTTTCGATTTTATTTCCATCTCCGACGTATACGCGCACATACTCGTGTTAATAATAATAATAATAATAATAATATTATTATTATTATTATTATTATATTATAATACCGATTATACACGGATGCGGTGCCGAAACGGAAACACACCTCCGGCGGCTGCGCTGCTGCGTGTCCTTATTCATCAGTTCCTGGCTAATTATAATACCATCTAGCACACACACACACACACCAGAAACGGCAATGGTTCAGCGACGACGAGAAGTTAACAATAATATGAAATAATAAACTTGATAAAAAAATAATAATAATATGTACGAATAAAACGAGATGTGTTTTTTCCTAATCTATAGTGACCATCAATTATTGTGCGAAAACAATATCGTGCCCGTGTATTTCAACTAGGTACCTAATATATACGTATAATATAATAATACTATCCGTGAAACATTGCAACCAGGTTTCCGAACGCTGCAGTGCGTGTTTATAGTTTTTGTATACATATTATATGTAGATCTAATAGGTAAGAAATCAAGAATCGGAATCACACAGTATATTCATTATGTTTTTGACAAAACTCGACCAATTGTTATTATTTGTCCGTTTCGTGTTGGTCATCCGATTGAATGGTATGATGTATGAAAACAAAATGTTGTAATATAATTACGTTTTTATTATTAACATTAATTACAGAGAATAATTTGCAGAACGCGATATCACGAACTTAGACTTATTCCGAACGAATCTGCGAATATTTCAAAATAACATCAACCGAACCGTATTTCCGTTCGAATATACGAACAATGCTCATGAAAGATCGATATCGTCGAGGTAAAATAAAATATGTAATATTATGTATACCTATACATAATATACGTGCAGCGAGTATTACAAGTATATACCCAGTTCGACCATAATATTATTATTACTATTATATTTAATATTTATAATTTATCGGTGTCCCGTTGACGTTGGCATTTTGCGCAACACAAATATTGTTGTTTGTTTGAAAACATTTGCCGGCGAGAAAAACGTTTTTTTCTTTCTTTTCTTTATTATAATATAAAACCTCTTCGGCATCAATATTACACACACACACACACACACAATTAAGACGCATGGTTTTCGGCGAAACGTCACATTACATGGTTTAATTTATCGGTCTATATTGTACTTGACGTTTATGCATTTATTCAGAAATGCTTACACGATTTTTTTCCCTTTTATTTTGTAAAGACATCCGGGAAAATTCGAACAATATTTTACACACAAATATTAAATATGACGTATAATCGCGACTACACTGAGTTTGTGTTCGTAAATATCTCTACTGGGGGTAAGACTGCGTGGACGAGTATACGTAGCAACGCGATGGAATACGAACGAAGGACCTAACGCGCGCTTGTTTGACGACAAGACCGCCGCGGGGACGGGGTATAATATAATATAATATAATATACAAGTATACTTCATGACTCGTTATAATATATATTTTATAGCAAAATATCGTATAATATTATTATTATTATTATTATTATTATTATTATTATTATTATTATTATAATATACATATACACATAATATAACGACGACGACGACGATGAGTCGTTTATGCGTTTTATGGAAATGGATATATTAGCGGTCACAAAGCGCACGTGCTGAGCCATTCGGGCGAATTCTTTAATAAAAAAAAAAAAAAAGAAACGACCCCGTCGAGGCGGTATTTACTATTTACAATCGTGTAATTTATTTTAGCACCCGCGTCGCGCATTTGTCATCGTACGACGAAACACGCGCGTTACGTATTGTGCTGGGTGCTTGTTAAACGCTTGTTACACGGACACGGGACACGGCAGTCTATACAATAATATATAAAAGATGGTGTGGCAGAGAACGAAAATAAAATCAAAATAAAAACGTGTCTTTACATTTATGTTTTGGCTGAAACCTTTATATGATATTATATAATAGTACACCGGCTCCGAGAGTCGTTGCAATATCGATAGACCGCAATAAATCGTCGAGGATTAATAATACGCGCGTTATTTATTTATTATTTATATTATATTATTTTATTTTATGTACGGTATATACGACAAGAATCACGTCGGGGTATGTATGCTTAGATTTATGTCCGTCTGCAGTGTACGTTTTATAGGTAGTCGGCGGTATATTATAAGCAACGACGTCCGTCGCCGACTGAATTTACCGGAAAAAATACCTTTATTATAATATTATTTGTTACATTTATGTATAGGCGGGCGACGGTCGTTAACGTCTCTTCGAGCGTCCCCGCGGAAACGTCTCAATATTATAACGAGGACATGCGGATAACAAAAGTAAAAAATAAAATTCACCGATGGTTATATATGACCGTGAAAGAAACGCGGAAATTTTCGCGAATCAAAACGGGCGTATAAAAAAAAAAAAAAACGAATAACAATATACGTAAATTGCGCCGATCGGCGTGTGACGACGCGTCGAAGAGACGCACCCGTGGTTATAGGTACGACGACGTTTCTCATTGTGCACCGCCTTAAAATAGTCGTATGAATGAACGTCGCGAGGGTATCGCCCGTGACGACGACCTTGGATTTCCTCTCAAGATCTCTCTACTAGTATATACAATGTTTTGTAGTAAAATAAAGGTGTTTTCGTGCACCATGAATGGGAAGGAATGCAGTGCATTATTATTATGTTAAGAAACCGACTCGCAGCTGTTCGACCGGTTTTGACGCAATCGAAGGAACGCCCGTGACGTCATTATTTTCGTGTAAAGTGCCATTCTTTAAGATTTTTTTTTTTTAATGTTATTATCTAACCTCCCCCATCTAAGATGACCTACTCCATATTTTCTACCTTGACGCGCAACAGGGTAATCGTTTTATTTTTTTTTTTTACTTTTTTTATGTGAATTAAATCTACATAATATTCTATATATATATATATATAACATAACACATTATATTATATTATTACAGTTCGTGTTATAATAAAAACGTACCAACGCCCCGTAATGATAATACACGCTCACACCCACTCGTTAAATGGTATAAATAAAATAACGTAAAAAATTAAACCATGGTCGAGAAAACATTTAACGAGTTTTATTGGACGCGATGTTTTTTCAAGATGTTAACAATTTATTATTATTTTACGAACTTTATAATTATAATTAAAAAAAAACTTTATGCTTCGGATATTTTGGTCAGGACGATCGCAATAATATACTTGTAATAATGTTACACACACGTCTATTGATTAAACGTTACATTATCAAACGTTATATACGAAGACAATATAATATATTATTATTAATAATAATTATTATAGCACGATAATATAGGATAAGATTGGCGGCTGCTGCATCGACTATTTATATAATAATATAAATATATATAAAGAGTCAATGGACAGTTCGATTAGAAAAAGGCAGATGGTGGCGAAACTCCCTATAAGTTCGGGTTTGGCACCTTTATACGCTCGTGTCCACGTGCCCACCCTTGGAAAAAACCGAACCACCTGGTCGTCTGCGCGCAGCTTGCTTCTTTCCCCTCTCTCTCCTCGAACACCGGTCGCAGCGGTAATTTTCCAACAAATATCCCGAGTAAAGGGTTGTAATGCCGGGTGCACAGACGCGCGCGAGCAGAGAAATCTACCGAGTCATATACAATAATATAGCCGCAGCAGCAAAGGGCGAAAATGTAAAAGAACTACGATGCGCGAATGTGTGCGTATAACAATAATAATAGTGTGTCGTATACATATTATAATATTTGGCGATAATTTCAATCCTTTGAAGACCGCACACATATTATATTATTATTATTATACACACCCGTATATTATGCGTGTACAGAGTGTACACTATAATATACGCCTATATACAGTGACGTCACAAGACCAACCGGGTGTTATAGGGTCATAGGGATGTAGAAAAAAAAAGATTTGACGTCACAGGGGGTGAGTTTTAGGGACACGCGTAAGGCACGTGGATAGTATCTTCGACACGCCGCCGCGTGTAGAACACAACCGGTTTGAAAGAGGGAGCGCTATGTTGCCTATAATATTATGTGTGTGTGTGTATGTATAATATAATATTATAGGCGACGACGCGAAGGGAGAGAAAATGCTGAACGGTCCCCTAACCGAATAGCAAACAAAGACCTTTTAACGGTTTTCTAGGTAAGTACAAACAAAAAAAGGGCAGCTAGATTCATTCCCCGCGCGCGCATTTGCGATCTGCTTAAGTACAATGAGATTCATATGCGGGGAGAGGGGTCTTATATTTATTTCGTCCAGAACGCCGCGTGTTTTTCTATTCAAGATTGGATTTCACGGCGCGCGTCGTAATTATACATTTCGCATCCCCTCGTTAAACATATTATTATTATTATTATTATTATTATTATTATTATTATTATTATATATATTTAATATTATATAAGTGTGCGCGGACGTCGGGAGCCGACTTACGTATATTTTAAAATGTCTCATTTTTGGTATAGTTTGAATGTAAAAGGTAAAACCATGCACCATTTAACAACGAAATTAATTTTGCGCTTGATCAAATACAGGTATATCGATCATATACATTGTGAAAATATTATAATTGATATACACGATCATTTCGATCAGTTATTCTTCCGGTAAACGATCGGAACGTAAACCAGACATCTAACAATATAGGTATAACCGCGTTCTTAATAGTTAATATTATATTATTATGCCTTATATTCATTCTATATTATCGAAATCACAACAATTGAATGCAGGGCGTAATAATATTATTATCAAGTATACAATTATCCGAGGGAAAAGAACGCGCGTGTTAGTTAGGACGTAATTATTATATATCGTCGTAGGATCCAGAAAATAAGATCGCGCTCGTCGTATATTATTATAGCGTAATTGATAAACAATGGGACCTCGATTCTGCGGGTCGGCAGATCAAATAATTTCTCGTGTCTTCGCAGCGTCGTCGTTGCCGTTTGACCCTCTGCCGCGTTATTATTCAAACTCGTACTAATTGATTTACCTCGCGTGTCTCTGGCGGAAACCGTCGTTTACACAAAGCTACACGAAACACGATAACGGAAATATTGAATTATAATTATTTTATTTTTCCACATTACACGTGCGTTTACGAAATCTTAGCAGTCTGCGGATAAAAACGTAGTGTTATTACTCTACGATATTTTTCGCTAAAAAATGTTTAATCACTTCTAAATTCGACATTCAAACATTCGCCCCAACAAATTTTTTTTAAAATGTTTTTTTTTTTATTTTAGACAAGAGTATAGAATAATCATATAATATGTCAATCATTTAATATTTCACCCTACGTATAATACGAATATACGTCATTATAAACATTTCTCATTGTATCTATCTATTCTTTATCATATAATTGACACCAAAGAAAACAATAATAGTTTTTGAATAAATTAATAAATGATAAAATATAGGTACTACACAATTATTTAGTTACGTGTCCAAGAAAAATAAAAATATACTGACGATCAAATGCGTCCGGGAATCCTAAAAAAAAAACTGATGCATTTTTTACAATATTCTTCGATCGGAATACCGAAAATACACGACGAACGCTCGTGGTCTGTGCCTTGTATATTATATTATTATCATAATAATAAATAATAATAATAATAATTTATAACCACTGTCGACCAATGTTTACACATCGGTATACCTACGTTAATGTGCGCACAAACATTACCGCGTGTAATTCGAAACGCATTGGCCTGTGTCCCGTTGGAAAGCAATTTTTTACATGACTGCGGCTTGTGTCCCGCCGACGATATAATAATATAATATCTCGTCAAATCGACGTATCGCGCGCGTGCTCGCTCGACGGACGTTTACGACGACGAAATTACACGTTTTAATTTCCGGCGGGACACGCGTCAGGCACAAGACGTACCGCAGTATGATAATATGACGTATAGGCGACACTCTCCAGTGTTCGCGTATACGTTTTACATGGTATAGGTACGAGTGGCTAACAGACCATAAGAAGACGCGGTTCCGGTCTCGCGTCGTCGTCATTAAACGTTATAAAAATGTAGACGAAAAAATGAAAAAATAAATATAAAAAATACCAACAACTATAACAACAATATTTCATCAAGATATACCCCGTAATTAATTTCCCATCCCAGTTCTCGTCCGCTGCCACCGCCGACTATGACGACAGTCCGTCACAGGAAACACGATAATAATAATAATAATAAAGACCCCGCCGCGGACCAACATACGAAATTGAACGTGCGATTGTTAAAATTATTATTATTATTTATATATGTAATAATACGAATCGAAGAATATTATATCGTGTGTTATGACACGCGCGTTTTTAGTTTTTACGCTCTGTGTAAGAACGATTATAGTATAATATAACATTTTTATAACGTCTTGTCTCTCGTGGAAAAAATTATATTACCGAGGCTATAGGATATTGTATATTATTATTATTATAACGCTATTGATGTACCCGGAAATGGAATGGCGGGAGAATCGAGCAGAGTTTATATATATATTATTGTGTTGTGTCTTGCGTATATTTGAATATTTCACATTAACGCGTATTATTTATTATATACCTATATACTATACGTATACAGTTGGATATATTGTTTTCTTTCTGACGACATCTCGTTTCTATAATATTTTATATAATATATATACATTTTAATAAATACACGCCTTTGCGAATTTAAATGACGAAACACTTAAACTCACCTGCGGTAAAAAAAAAAAAAAATAAATAAATAAATACAAAATCCCTATACAATGTCCTTTGTTTCTTCTTCTCTTTCACTGGATTTCTATCGTTTTCCATCTCTTTATTCCTCGAGTCGTTTCACTCTTGCTGCGCGGTCCACAGTATAGCAGTCAACCCGCGCTTACGTACTTCCCCGCGAGACGCGATCCATATTGAATACAAAAACGTCAGATGCAATCATTATGTAAGTGATAATTCTCGAAACTATTAACATTACGCATACTATATTTAAATAACACGAGTATATAAATAATAATTATTCTCGAAGTTATTTTTTGTCTCTTCGCGTAAACAAACACGACGACGCGCGTATTATAATATTATTTTATATACGTTTAAGAAGAGAACGCTGAATACAATATTCTAATTAAATGTATATATTATTACAATACGTTTATACAGTTTATTACAAAACGCCGTATAAAATGATATGCTTTCATCATAAATATGGCATTAACACAATATTTGTATATAATATTTTTCCTAACGGCGTAAAAGCATTGTCGATCGTCCTATATATAATATATGCGACCAAAAGAAATTTACATTAATGTTCTTCCGTTGATTACATTTTTTTTTATACGTGTCTATATTATATACATTGGGTAGTTTTTTTAAAAATTAAAAAACAAATGTCTGACGACTATAAAGTTCGTTATAAGATATTTGACCCTTTTTTTTCATCACGTATATCGGCGTATTGCTTTTATTTCGTCCTGTTATTTTCGTTATACCTACTACTTTTGTGTATTTGTGAGTTGCATGAATATTTTAAACAACGATTATTTTCAACGTATTACCGGCTGTCCTGCGAACTCCCGAAATATTTCAATATTGGCCTTATAACGTTATGAATATTTCATCAATAGAAAAACCTATTAAAGCCGACAAAAGTGTTTAAAAATACAACAAATCATTTACTAATTTGAAACATGAGCTATTTTTCCAGAATGACGTCTAAGAGTCTATTCGTTGAATCAATATAATATTGTTTACCTTAATAATTGGGAAGTTGATACCGTATAATAATGTCGCGTGTCAGAGTCCGTTGTAACGATGAGGTTCAAACGTGGTATATAACACGAAACGAATATTTCGTAAAACATACAATATCGTTTTCTACGTGCGCGCTATTAGACATTCAATATTTATAGTGTATATTATTATATACTTATATAGGTACTTTTATATTATTATTATTAATATTATTATTATATATTCATAACCGTTGTCCGTTATTGTAATGTTTAATAATAAAATAACGACGTAAAATTTGAATTTATTTGAAAATATACTATATTATGTTATACAATAGCTGTATTCGCCATCGCCAACATTATACACTCGAAAAACGTATTACGGACGGAACACGAATTTTCATTTTATAATAATGTAATTTAAGAACCGGACAACGAGTACGGTAAAGTAACGATGATATGGATATCTATCGATTCGGAAAATAGCGGAGGAGGAATTATTTATATAATATTATCATGTGTATAATACATACACGCGCGCGCAGTGATTTTTCGACGTCCTTCCGCTAGTAAAACCACTCGTTCGAGTTGCGTTAATGCACATAATACACGACGTAAAGTAACGATGATTGGTTAACCGCATTGTTTAAATTGTTTAGAAAGCCACTCGTTGCACGAGACTATATAGCGAAACAGACGATAATATACAGTGCGATATACGTCCCCCGAATTTCAATTGACCGCGTGACAAAATCACCCTTAATACATACAGGGTGGTCAGAATATTACTATGGCATAAAAATAGCGAAGATAGAAATAAATTAGAGGGAACAATGAAAACTTACAACATTTTTATAACGTTATATTCTAATCGATATATTATACTCACCCTATATAAGGTACATTACAATATTATGTATAATTATGTTACGGTTAAAGATGACATTTGGTCAATTTCACAGTCAATAACGTAATTCACCAATAATAATAACAAAAATGTAACAAGTAAGGAAATATTGGTGAAAATCGATATTTCTACTACAAATTATGAACTTTAGATAGTCGTACAATAACGCAAATACTTTAGATTTATATAATATGATAACGATAAGCAATAGTGCCATATACTATTATTATACAATAAAAAATTTTGAAATCAAGAATATTATATATTTATCTAAATTTTATATTTTTATTTAATTAAATAAAATTATAATTTATTGTTTATGCTTATATACAAAGGGTAATGACAGGATTTCGAATTAGCTTTGCAGTTTAATAAGTAGTAATTAATAATTTTGTTTCAATAGTATTGGGCATAAATCACGTAAATTCATAAATAACACGAATAATTCAATATTATACTTTCCGATTATTATAAGAAAGTCGTCGTTTTATATTATTATTTTTCACATTATCGTCTTTTTATAATCGTATAAGGTAACATATAAACTATATACAATAATACCTATATCTACTACGAGTATATTATATATATTTATACGAATATAGAAGACAGAACACACGCGATATTTTATATAATATTTGATTATATATTATTATATATATGGGTATTATTATCATCTTCATATACGTAGGGTCGGCAGAATTTTCTTTTCTTTTGCGTAAACGAAAGTGAAAACAATAACAAACAATACGCGTATTATATTATTATTCCTACGTATACATACGTATATAAACGCATAACACATGCGAAACATCGAATCGAAATCGGATCAGACGGTCAGCCAGTGGTCGAATTGCAGGTGCGACGATTGACGCGAGGAATTAATCGAAATTATTTTTGTGTTTCGGTCGACGGAGATTATAATAATATAAAAAGTAGACGTACCTAATAATAAATTTATAATATAAGTATTTTTTTTCTCAGGTTTTGTTTGCTTTTGGATGTAGATGACCACCCGGAGGTCTGGTGCGCGGTTATCGTTGTTTTCTTTTGCAGAACAATAAGGCGGCGACTGAACACAAAACCTTTGATAGACGGTCTATAGGTATATTACCGTATATTATTATTATTATTATTATTATTGTTATTATACCGCGCGCGCGCACTCGTACAGATGTTCGTAATTTTTCTTTTTTTCTTTTTTTTTTTTAACTTATTTATTATATTATTTTTTTCCATTAATTTTTGCATTTCCAATCTTAAATACCGAATTTCAAGTCGACCCTCGTGCGTCGGACCACCCCATGTGTACGCATCACTAATATTATAATATCCGCCGTCGCCGAAAACACCAATCATCAGACCATCGAATAACGCGGAATAATAATTTTTTTGACCATTGCTTCGACGCCCTCGGGCCGGCGAGGACCATAATCACGCGAAGCGATGACGCGATTAAAATCCCTGTGAAACGGTAAATGTCTTCGGCGCGGCGCGTACAAATCGAATCCCGCCCGTCATTATATTATCTGTAAGTGTTTGAAAAACTAATTATCACCAAAATCAAGTGGCCCTCGCGGGCAACACTCGCCGCCGCTCGTCTTCGTTCCCGGCGAGCAATCGACGGACGCAAGATCGATATCTACCCCTTCACTAAACTTAATATCGGGTTCTCAAGGAAGTCACACGTTATGGCAGCGCACAATCAATTAACCGTTCGATCGCAATCTGCGCGTGTTCTTTCAAATTGCCAACGAACCGTCGAGTGGGGTCCTCCGTCACGCGCGCCCTATTCCTATATATATTATATGCACCCAGACCGATATCGTGTTAAGAAAATATAATATAAAGTCTCTTATAGATTATATACATGTCGTCGGGTCGTACAATAATATAATAATAATTGTTTTAATATTATATAATATATTTAATATACTCGTGTATGGACACCTGCATCGCGGCAGCAGTCTCGCGTATATTATATACGAAAAATACAAATCGCGTGATGTTTGCCGTCGACGATCAAATTGAAAATAATAATAATAAAATATAAAATTATATAACGTCTAGCCGTGCGTCCCCGGGTTCAGTCCGAAAGGGACGGTTAGACTAAGAGTGCCATATGGTCGGTGTGTATACGCGCGTACATATTATACCAATACCATTGTACAGTTATAAACGCGCATTTCTCGTTAATTTGACTTGAAGTTCTCCACGCGCGCGAGGATACGGTCCACGGAAATCGATTTATACGTAATGTATATATGAGTGTGTATAGGTATACTTCAGGATGAAAAAAAAACAACATTTATCGCACGCCCTCGCATATGGCACGTTCCTTTTTATTATTATTATTATTATTATTATATATGCGTATTATACCATTGTATACGTTTTTATTTTACAACTATTATTTATATATATATACGTTATTTTCCCCACATATATCGTTTCATCTTTGGTCGCGAGCACGCGAAGGACCCATATCCTTCGTAATTAATTACGAGACTATGGCACATGGACAATAATTAAACCATATATTTATATATAAATAATATTATATATATGGCATTTACGATCGAATGATATATAATATACATTATACTATCCTTTTTTTTTTTTTTTTAATTTATTGTTTCCTGAACTCCTGCGAAGTCCTGAAGACGTGCGGCTGATAGCGCGGACGGGTTCCGGTTCATCAGTCGGCTGCCTCCCCCGCGCCATAAGTGCACGACATATGTGTGTGTGTGTGTGTCACCACCGCCACCGCCACCGCCGTCGTATTATTACCACAACAAACACGCGAAATAATAATAATAAAAAAAATGTTTTAAGAGATTCACCCCTCAGTTCCAAGACAATGAATATTATATATCAATGGAAATATACCTTTTTCATCCTCAGTTGCACCTTTTTATTCTTTTCGAGTAAATATTATCATCATATATATATATTATATATACCCATGCGTATAAGTAACCAGATACAAACCATTTGGTCGTGTAGTTTTTGGTTAACTTGCGGTCGACCTAAATATTATATCGGACACATATGTCTGCTTTTAACTGAAAACCGTCATTGATCTTATATATTTCTGTTTACCTGCGATACTTAATAATAATAAATAGGATCCTCGAACGTTTCTTTATAGACGCCTGCAACTTCTCGTCGTCTTTTCATATTTTGCATTTCCTGACGATTGATGCGAATTCTCAACCGCACACAAAAACGGAATCGATACAAAACATATAATAATATACAATACCCATACTATCCGCTCCGCACCAGACCGAAAATAATTCAACATAGCTAAATAGCAGCGTACGACGCAAGTACACTCGTATATAGATATAAACCACTAAGACTAAGTAATAGAAAAAAAAAATTCAAAAAAATTATATAGTATTCCTGATAATTCAATAAAAGAAATCCTTCATTTTTATTTTTGTTGTTAAAAAAATAAAAAATAAATAAATGGTTCGTTCATCGGTATAATTTGTATCTAGACTATAAATATATGATGTAATAATAATAATAATAATAATAATAATAATAAAAATCTATGCGCTATACATATTAAAAAAGATAAATCGCGTCCGCCGTGTGGTATAATATGTATATAGTTATATGGAAATATGAATAAAGTCCGAGTATCGTTTATTCTTCAGTGTTCAAAATTCGAAATTAAAAAAACAACTTTCCTTATACAAAGAAAGCACTCTGACGGTCTTTTATGATACGCTAGCGAGCAAGATGTTAATCGTAAGCAACCGTCCAATATTTGCACGGTTTATCTTGGGAGACGACGCTTGACTCTTCCGTCACTGTATTAACATGTCCTGCGGTGATGAGATCCGCCTGTAAACATTATACTGTCCTCATCATCCAATCGCGGTACGAGTTTCTCTCTTCAAGAATCTCCTACGTATAATATTATATACAAGTATATATATATATATATATATATAACATGTAAGTATGCCTATATAAAATATTACGATCGTCACGCGAGGAAAATGTATGCGCGGATTCGCTTCTCAAGATTTATATACGCTCAAACGAGTGTGATGGTTATTATTATCGTTAAATTGAAATTTTTCATTATAATTTCTTTCTTTATATATATATATATATATTCAGTCCAGTTGATGGAAAAACGTCGGAATAAAAAGTCCTGTGAGCACGCCACGCGCGACAATAATATTACGATATGCGCGTATACGCGGCGGTATTATGTTATACATTGTTTTAAAACCGACAGAAGTTCGTTTGTTTCGACACATATGGCTCAGAAGGTGTGTCACAAAGTATTTATAATTAGAACACCATGTAAGTTACACGTTACAGTCTTTTTCCTCTCTCGTCATTTACTATATACACGTATATAATAATAATAATAATAATAATAATCATAATAATCATAATAATAATAATAATAATCATAATAATCATAATAATAATAATAATATTAGGTATAATAATCGTCGGCGCGAACAAGTGTTGTGCGGTGTTAATTACAATAGACGTGTATATACGCAACTACTACATTTATATCTCTACTGTTGTCACTCCTTTTGTCGAGTTGTCGCACCTGTCTAAATCTTTCCACACTTTAGGATATATATTAGACACTGTTTGCACAACCGGCTCCGAACACTTGTTAAATAGACGTGAAAAATTTAAATTGTGATAATACAATTTTTTGTTTTGTTTTGCTTTAAGTTACCGCAATGTTTATTTTGCAGATCGTTATTATAATAGACGTTAGGCATATAATAATATAATGTACAATCAATTATGCGTGTATACTCTGTATATACTCTTTACATAGATTTAGTCCACGTAGTAAAAAAAAAAAATTGTAGAAAAATTTTTTACTGGCCAAAAATGTGCGTGTGCACGCGAAACGTTCGATAATAAAATATTATGTAATATATATATATATGTTTCTCTGACACACACTCACACTAAAAATGACGTTTACAAAAAATTGATATCGCTTCTGACCATATATGTATATAATCTAGGAGACCCAAGTTTTGCAGCTGCTTTCTTTACACATACACACACTACAACACCCGTACCCCTGTGTCTAGCAAGTATATACAGACTACATCGTCCCCTATATTTTCCTCGATACGCGCGTCACACCCCAGTGATTCTAAAAGATATACTTCCCTTTGCAGCAACTATTCCCCACATCGGTACTTGTACTATTCGGTATACTTTATATATGGGTCTAGTCTATTTGCTTTTTATGCTGATTAAGATTATTTTTCGGATTATAATGTAATATTTTTTACATTCAAAAAGTATTCGCGCGTTCATAAGTGTTTGGTAACAATAACACAGTAATATAACAATACTATAGTGATTATAATAAATAAATTATATCGTTTGGACAAATTTATTCGTGCATATATTTATAACTTGATTTTATGTAAATGACTCGATTATTAAGAAATTTTTATTTTTATAATTATTATTTATTCATTTTTTTTGTTACTCTTTTACTTATAAATATGTATAATATAGTTTGAGACATGAACATTGAGGTTTATTTTATTCTTTACTTTTTTGACTAGTTACACGACATGTCTTTAGCACGTAAGCGTGTATCGACAATGATTTTAGAGACAAACCCAACAAAATACCGTAAATTAAAACGATTGGTATTTTTTCGTTTCGTTATTTTCTCGCTTAAACACACTATATTTTCCCCTCGTCTACGGTCCATCGTCCATGGAGTGTTTTGGGGGGGGGGGGGGTCACAAACTGCTTAAATAATATATTAAACTAATGACAACTGTCACACGCAATGATATGCGAAGCAAACGATATGTGGGAACAAACGTGTCTTCAATGTAACATAAATATTGTTATGGCGAACTAGTACAAATAACTATATGTGTTCACACAATGAAACAATAAAATCAAGAAACGGATGCGTTTGAAGATACGTGTGTATTCTATTATTTGTTTTTTTTTTTTTTTTTTTTTTTTTTTTTTTTTAAAAAAGTTAATTTTAATTATTTTGTAACCAGAAATGTGTATAGTGAATTAGTAACTAAACACCGAAACAATATAATTTATCAGTATTTATTGATTTTTAACTACAAATAAATATTAATTACCAACTGTGAAATGAAATGAACAGTAACCCAATAATTTTAATTAATGTTACATAGGTAATCTGAAAAGATTATACAATAAACGTATGCGATTTAAATTTATTTTAACAACGTATATATTTGATATTTATATAATATTATGATAAGTTTTATGAGGAATTAAAAAGCGCAAAGAGTCGACAAAATGGATTATAAAATTTAATAACAATTAATATTAATGCGATATGACTTCCAGCGGAATTAATAAATGTAATTGGAGATTTTCTTTATTGGATATTATGAATCGCTATATTATTATATATTATTTTCTTTTCCGTTAAGTTGACGTGTCGACGAACGTCGTTGTTTGTTTACAAAACAATTTAATTAATAAATTGTTATATAATATTTTAGTTAAGTAATTTCAGCCATGATATAAATTAAAATTAACGGTTGTTTTTTATAGGTACACAATAAATCTTAAGTTAAAAAAAAAATGGTGTTTGCATTACTTATTTAATAATATTACTATTTAAATGTATTGTATAATATTACATAAGCCTAAACCAACAACACAACCATTAATTTAGCCACGCGAAGGTTCTCCTTGTAAAAAAAAAAAGGTTTCTTCACAAAGAATGTTCGTATATGAATTGTAGATTTAAATAAAAATTTAATTTTGTTTAATACCCGCGGTAATTGTATTGAACAAAAACTCGTAAAAACGAATTTTTTAATATGATGGTAAAATAAATACAAAATTTTATAGTTAATCAATTTTTTCAACAATATATCAATAACATAAACATAATCCGTAGTTTGTGTTATTATTATTATTATTTGATTTAATTATTAGAGTAGGTTTAAAAATATAGTACCTAGATGCCATAATATACAAGTAGAAATTCGCGGTTGGTAAGCGTTAAATTTACTATACGAGTTCCATAATAATAAAACAAAATAATTAAGGTTGGTAAGAGAAAAATGATTTGTACAATTTATTCATTAAACATTTGAAGTATGTATATATACACAACTACACTAGTACACTGTTTATTGAGTATAATAATTTGTATACGTATATAGGTACTCTTATAAAAAAATTTATAGAAATTTAATGAAATGTTTTGTTTAATATAATTTCTGACTTTTCATATTAGGTAAGTACTGTATAATATATATATAATATACATTTCTTAAGGTATGTTTTTTCACAATCGATGTGGTTTTTTTTTACATTTGATATACCGCGGTATAATATTTTAATAAGTAGATTTATTTTTAGATTAAACTACACATTATAATTTACGTCATTTAAAAACCACTTTTTCCTTAACTATTTATATATTTTAAATAATTTTGAAATATGTAGTTTATGAAAAAAGTTTTTATAACTTTGCAATAAGTCGTCATATTCTATAGATGAAAACATGAAGTTACACGTCGAATAAAAAATTAACGTAATTAAAATAAGTATAAAAATAAAATGAAAATTGTATTAAAATAATTAATATATTCTGTTCATTTAAAATGTATATTATGTTTATTTTAACCTTATATATTTAATTTTGGATTTAACACGTTTAATTTTTACATTTTTTTTTTTTTTTTAATGATAATCTCGAACGCCAAAGAATTTTTTTTCGTCGTCTAATATATCTCTTTTAAGTTTCTCTTTTACCCGTAGCTGAGTTTGAATGTAAGTACGACTGTGTAATAATACTATACTATACAGGTAATATTCGTAATAGGTTTTTCACAGTTTTATGCGAACTCATAATAATTAAGGTACCGGTGCGAAACTATCAATATTATTGTCGAGTAAATAAGTCGGCACCATTTAAAACAGGTATACCTACTATAAATTGCGCACTGACATTATAGTGTACGACAATGTTGTAATATTATATTACGCCTATAATATTATAATGTAAATACTAAATACTCGTAAATATTTCCGTTGTCAACAGGAATGGAAAGGAAAATTCACTCGGTCGATATAATATGCGATGGGATACAATTTAATACTCGTATAATATAATATTATCATTACACGATTCATGTACGCAATTATAATATATTATAAAATATTATATGGGAAATTCTTGATAATTTTATTTGGGAAACGACCGCGAATCGAAATATCACGATGTGGCTATTTCATACAAAACTCGATCGATACATACTCGTATTATTATAACGTATATTATATATTGTATATAATAACAATAAGTACATAACGATAGAACAAAATCGATGTTTTCGTATCATAAACGTTTTCGGGTCGGTCGCGACCCACGACAACGAACAGCGATGATACGACGACGCAATACTGCATGTAACGCAATGTAAAAAAGATTGTGGCGGAGTCTCGGAAAAATTAGGGGTGGAAAGAAAACACGCCCGCGGTGACGCTTTTTAACATATACCTATATATATATATATATATTTATCGGTCGGTCTCGTATATTTTGCTTTTTTCTTTTTCATTTTATAGCACTCACGCCGGCTCTCGACGTGTATATTATTATCTACACATTATATCGTGTATAGGTATATGATATATATATATAACTTTTATAAATTTATATATACCTACCTATATTATACCTATACGTATATTATTACGCTCGTCGACACCGCTCGCGTATACCTCTACGACTGTCTTATTATCACGTGTCTCTTTGTGTGTCTCAGGGGTACTCCTTATAAAAAACATTGTCGAGTAGGCATCGTATCCGCGCGAACGGGTCGCGCGTGGGCGTGGGGATATCCTCTATTTTATTTTATTTCGCAGTCATCCGATGCACGAGGTCCTCAAGGATCGTCGTCGTCGTTGCACTCTGTATCGCGTATACACGTGTAGTGTGTGTGTATGTGTGTATAGACCTCTTAACGTTGTCTGCCTACTTTTGTATATACTCACCCTATATACGCGTAGTACATAATATCTTCACTGCCGTCGCCAACAACTCTTCGTCCTCTCCCGGCCCGAGATATCGATACGTCTGCACGGGGGAGGTATCCGTCTTTTGTCTTAACCGCGCGGTGCTTGGCGAACGACGCCGATGAAGGGTGACGACGACGATGACGACGAGTATATATAATAATAATATAAATATATACAGCAAAGAGAGAGAGAGAGAGAGAGAGAAAGAACGAGAAAAAGAGAGAAAAGAGTATACAGAGAATAAAAAAGATGTGGGGAAAAAAATTCGCATTAAAGATTTCATCTTTTCGACGTGGCCTATGATTATGTGCGAACGCGAGAGGTAGGTAGTGCATTAATAATGCTCTCGCGTTAAAATAAAGCCTACCCCTTCCACGTCACTCCTCGGCACACTACGCGCACCGGATTAATATCCTTGTCGTCTTGTCTTTATTCTTTATTATAATATGCAGATATTTTATATAGTTGTCATCCTTTCCGTCCTGCGCGTATTCAGAGCATTATTGTTTTTATATACATTTATATATTATGATATAAATACGAAAATACATGACCCGGCAGATTGTCGACACTTTCGGACGAGGGTGTATTATATTATAGTTTTTTTTTTATATATATAATATTTCGTTTTGATTACAATACTCTCGAACCGAACGAGAACGAGTGTTATCGTCTGATTGCAATGTATATAATATATATCTGACGGAATAAACAATAATTATTAAAAATTGATATATACTGATAGAAATCGTACGTATATTATTATTAAAAATCTCGATGCGTTAGTTTATTATAACTACTTCCTCAATCTATGAATTTATTAATTGTGGTTTTAAATATTTTATACTATAGGTAGGTATTATTTATTTTTATATATACATTATATAATAATATATTGTATATTATGTATTGCGCGTATACTTTTTAAAGGCATTATTATAATTTTAAATATAATTGTAGTAAATTGTAGTATATTACATCAACTATCAAGGTTATAATGTTAAGTAGTAATTTGTATTAAAATTGTATTTTTAATACAAAAGTTTTTTTTTTTTTTTGTGAGGATACGTATAATAGTTAAAAAATATTAATAAAGTTACACGGAATTATTTTTGTTACTGCAAATGTGTTTAATTTTCAAAGTATGTATTTGAAATTAAAATGATCGATTATTATTTGTAAATATTTAAAATTGATAATAATAATTTATATTATTTTTCTTCTTATGTACAATTAATTTAAAAAATAAAAAGAAAGAAATAAGTACTATTCTAGTATTATATGTTAATATTATTTTATTAATTATTAATTTTTGACTAAAAGGGAGGACGTTAGAAAAACAAACTTTTTCTATTATTCGTCCACTGTAATAAATTATAATATGATTATTAATACTAATTCAAGTAATATTCCTATACGTTATTGAAGAAATATTATATTAATTCCTTTAATTTCATGTGAGTATGCCCAATACTCGTATTATATTATATTATATGACGAAAATGGACCGTAAATATTATATACAATTTAAAAATGGCAATAAAGCGACCTTTCTTCCAATTTGTTAGTCGTTCTAAACGGACCGGTGCGAAAACGTCTAAACCCTTACATTCACATCCGACCCAAAGTCGAAGACAATACACACACGTGACGCACGCACGCTCACGTTCATCGAGATATTAATATCGTGTATGCAAATTATCGTATAAACACATATTACAATAACGTAACATTATAACTATTTATACAATATATATACGAGTGGGTATATTGTAATGTATAGTCTACGACGATGATGATTATTGTAAGTCGCTTCAGATATAATATTATTATAATATATTATAGTTGTACATAGACTGCATATTATAACGTGGTTATAGTATATAGTTGTCGTCATCGTCACCGCGTTAGGTATAATAATATCTACTTTATTATACGTACGTATATACAGTTGCGTATTGTAAGGGTGCATACTTAGGAAACGGGAGATGCAGGGTGCGCGGTAGGGGTGGGTGTTTAAGGGTCGGTGAGAGGACGGGTGGGGCGCGATTGGCGGACGGAAATTTCCGCGTACTTTAACGACTTCCCTTGTTTTGTCCGACAGGCCGCCGCCCGCGCGTTCTTATTGGTCAGCGCCGCCAGTTGTAGCGTATATATATATATAATATAGTATAGGTATATATATATATATATGTATATAGTAACCGCCGTCGTCTTTTCCGGCAACCGTCGCCGCAACTTTCTTTTCACCCCTCCTTACCTTGCCACCTACTCACACTATCACCGTTTCAAGCCGTATAAATTTTTTAAACCGCGTATTCGATTAGGTTTATTATTATTATTATTATTATTATTATTATTATTATTATTATTATTACTTTTTTTTCCACTTTTCGTCGGGTATTTCTACGAAATGTCTGTGGAAAATTAGTTTACCCCTTTATCGAACGAAACGCGGCAACCAAACGTACAGTTACGTCCACGGTAGTAAAATAAGTTTTTATATTTTATCATCGTTATTCTCTAATTTATGATCGGCCGATGAATGATGATAAATTGAGATAATATTAAGAATTAACCGAGTTGAGGTCACACGACAACGAATCGCTTTGAGGCATTGCTTACATTACATCAAAAAATAATATGAATGTAAAACGATTTCATCCGAGTCCTTCATTTTAACGTAAGTTGTTAAAAAAAAAAATCACGAACGCCGTAAATATTTTATAATATTGTTACTTATCAAATTTATACGAATGTACAACAATCGATTTATTGTCTTATTTTATCAAAATTTTTGTATACTTCTAAAATTTATATTTAATATTGAATTTCTTTTTTATTACAGTCGTTTAGAAAATAAACCAACAGAAGTATATTACATATACGATATACTTACATGTTACATTAACAGGTATGAAATATTATTCGATTTGTTTTGATTTACTATTCTAAACACGATATTATTATAAAAAACAATTTGACACAAGTATTATTCAATACCAATCAATTCTCCATTAGGTTGTATAATAGTATTTGTAATGTTCAAATTGGATTATTCGTGTTTGAAACCGTATACTAACATTAAGTTTAAAACTGGGGCACTTGTGAAATAATAGTTTTTCAATAGTTAATTTGATCGTGCAAGACGTAATTCGTTCCTTTTTCGTTTGAATTAATTTATGTTTATAGTTATACACACAAATATTAATTTTAACGAAAATTGAAGACTTAAGAATATTAATATTGTTGGTCTCAATAATATTCTGAATTATTCAGTACTCAGGAGTACACGTCATGACATCTATCGGTGAAATGTAAGACGAATGTCTTTTGGTAACACGTTTTATTTTATATACGGATAAAATCAAGTTCATTATAATTTAAAAAACTTATTATAATTTGTAATATTTGATTTAAGTAGATTTTTAATTTTTAAAATACAAAATTTAAACTTGAAGAAAACTTTTAACATTTTTTCTGAAATTAATGTACTTGATATTTTATACAATAAGATTCCTAGAGCGCGCCACCAATACAAATAGAAAAGCAGAGACAAACTTTAAACTACCCTTCCTAGTGAAAATAATAATATTGTAGTCTATCAACTTACGACTAATGAATTTTTTAACTATTTAAATATTACCACTATCTAATTTGTAAGTAAAAATATAACAATAACGATTCGTTTTAAAAATGTTTTATAAAAATATTCAAACAATACGTACTTTTTTATACTCATATAATATTAAGTTGTTAAATCCAAATTTAAAATTAAAACGGTTATATTAAAAAAAAATTATATGATATCTATAACGATTATAACGTATATATACTTAATATTAATAATTTTATTTTTTTATTACTGCTTATTTTTAATATAATATATTATTATTATTTAAATTAGGTAATTCAAATTATATTATTTATAGTACTTGTAACGTTTATCCGATATTTTTTTCGTTCAAAATATTGTATCAACTTATTTTATTAACGAATCACGATTAAATTAGTTATTAACAATAAATATGTATATCATGATTATTAAGGTATAATTTTATATAATTTTTGGTTTTCGTACTTATAACATAATATACTTGTATATTTTAGATTCAGGGTGAGGCAAAGAATGTATTGTTTTTAAAATAATGTGTGTGTTTTTTTTTTTATGTTAGACACTTTTTTGGGCAGAAATAATATTTTATTTTGTCATTATTAATATAAAATAAAATAAATATTATTATTATATAAAATATTAATTTTTCAATTATAATTTTTAATAATAAGGAATATTATTTTTTTAAATTTACTTTCTGATATACGTAATTTATTATAATATAATATAATTACTAAGATATAAAAATATATCATTAAATATACAAAAAATATTCATAAATAATGTATCATGTTAAAAAAAAATCGCTGTTCTATAGCATATCATATAATTATTAATAAATAAAATAGTAATTAATATACGAGTTTAAAACGAATGATATAAATTTTTAAAATAATGAAAATTATTTTGAATAAAATTTAGTATATAGGTATACTCAAAAATTAAAATACAACTTAAAAAAAATGATTAAATATCTATTTATTTATTTTTCTAATTATTACTTTTTAAATTTAACTTTGTTAATAAAATATTATTTGATAATTTTTCAAGTCATTTTTAATCTAATATTTATTTCGAAAATTTATAAAATATTTTTCTTTTTTCTTTTTTTTGATTATTAGTATTGACAACGCATGTCAGTTTAATATTATCAGACAATATAGTTTTTTCAATGGGAAAAAAAATAGTAACCGGTATTACCCCTTGCTATTGCCATATGATTATTTTGTATTCATATTTATAGGTGGTGAATAAAAAAGTTACATTTATTTAAAGTTTGAATAGTAAAAAAAAAATATTTTATAATAATTTATTTAAAGAGTAGATTTATGTATTAAAAAAAGTTCAAAGAAAAATGTCATTTTTATTTTTTAACCTCCATTTTTTAAATTTAAAAAAAAACTAACGTATGAGTACTGTGAGTATTGTTCAAACAGGTGTAAAAAAAAAAAAAAAAAAAAAAAAAAAAAATAATAAAAGAGTTGTGGAAAAAAGGGAAAAAAAAAAAAAAAAAAAAAAAAAAAAGTTAATATTATAAGGTGGGTTGCGAACGAAGAATAATATTTAAAAAATAAATGATTAATGAATATAGAAAACTATCACTTACTCGACAGATGGAATATTATTACGACGATGATTGTTCGTAATGATGATGTTTGTCGATGTTGTCGTTCGACGATGAAAGTCAGATGAAAATTTCGATAAAAATTTAAAAAAACGAAAATATAAAAAAAAAACCCCGAATAAAAACGAACGATGAAAGAAAAATTTAAAAAAAAAAATAATAATAATAATAATAAATAATTATGAAACTACTTTAAGTTTGAACGATGAAAAAAAATTCTAATATTAATTATTATATAAGTTTGCGAGTGTATAATAATTAATATTATATTGTTTTTAGCGGGATCACGCGAGCGACGGAACGAGAAGACGACGATGTGCCGGCATTACGTTCGCGGACCGAGTGAGAGACTGGCGCGGCACTTAAGACTTACGCCGCTGTCAGACTGTTGGTATTGCAGCGTCGGTGGCGGCGGTGTCCCGACTTGGGCGCTCGGCGACAAGACGCGCGCGGCGCCGCGGAGGGCTTTACCCGCAGCTTTTCCGGGCAGGCGCGCTGCATAAAAAAGCCGCCCCAAGAAAGAGACCCGTCTGCCCGGCGGACGGACGGGGATCGGACGGTTACCCGTGGCGCTATCTCTGAGCACGCCGTGTTCCGTTCAGAAACTATCCGTCGGACACACTGCGCGGCAATCCGCAAGCACATTTATCGCGCTGTAGTTCCGGCGCTACGTTCAGAACGATTTCGTTCAAATTGTTCTTTGTCCATCTAATTTCAGAAACATCGCCGAATAAACAAAAATCGCCATTTTCTTTTACTCGTAAAAAAATCGAAGATAATCGCGAAAAAAAAAAGGTTTTTCTTTATACGTTACTGCACGAATTAATCCGACATGAATGACGTGTAATTAATAACAAGTGCAATTTAGAGTTAAATATTTTTGAAGTTTTTAATAATATATATTTAATCATATATTAATGACGAAATTTTGTTTTAATATTGACAGTTTTAGTTTGTTATGTGACTATGTGAGAAATCTTTTCGTTTTCATTTATTAAACTCGTTAATAATATTTCTATAAGAATTTTTAAAATTAAATCAGAAGTAATATAGGTACCTACTGGTGTATTTGAAAATATTCAATAAATTACATGCCATGTTTATGTTATAATAATATTATTGTATTTTTAGATTATCCGCCCACTATATTTCTAATAATGTTGTTATTTGTTTATTTTTATGCATTTTTATTTAATTTTAGATAATTTTCATTCGATTATAAGTATTATTCGTATCAAATACTATAAATTATTTATAGTATTTGTTCGTATTATAAGTACGGCCAATTTAATTGAAAAAAAAAAATAGAATTATTTAAAAATATATTGGTGAACAGGTAATATTGCAATTTCATCCAATAAAGTAAGAGTAAATTAATACTAATAATCTATTATATTTATTTTTTTTATATAAGTACGATTTAATTAGTTATTAGCACAAAAATATGGTATCGATTTTTATACTACAAATAAATTAATAATCAAACGGATATTTTATTTTCAGTCAAATTCGAAAATATTTTTCAATACGTAAGTAGATTAAAAATAATTATTTCATTAAACATTATAAAATACCACATATAAATTATAGAGTCCATAATAGTATCTCTTTTAAACATAATTTTAATATTGAACACGAATTTTTAATAGCGTGTATGTTAATAGACAGGTACCTATTTAAAGAAATTGTATGAAAGGAATATTTTTATACTGCTATAAAATATTATATTATTTTTAAATAATAATAATTGTGATATTCAATTTAAAGGAATTTGCTGTATACGATCATCATGAATTCATGATATTATTAATTAATAATATTATCTACGTTATGGATAAGAATTATGATAAAACTCGTATTTATGATACGTAAAGCGGATTAGATTTATTGTAAATTCTAAATACAATAAAATAAATTCGTAGAAAATATTTATTCGACATTAATGTAAGGGATACGCGTATAGGCAACATTACGACTCGCGTGAATTTTAAGACACTTATACCGCACGGAGTCGTTTATTCAAACCGCCATACCGCGAAGTCGCCCTTCGACATACCTACCTATTAAGTAATACGATATTTTCGTTACTTATCCGTCTTCGTAACCAGCCATTTCCGGTTAAACAATGAGTTCGACACGAATTTTTCATTCGCATATTTTGTATTAAACTAGAATAGATATATTGATACCGATAAATACCGCTACTTGCATGATTAAAAAAAAATAAATAAAACAGTTTATATTTTTTTTATATAGGTAAATGTTATCCGGTAATAATAAATAATCATTTGATTCGCAAAACAGAGATATTAAATAATTTAATAATAATTAAGAAGTTTGAAATTTACTCATTCTAAATTTAGTCACTCTATTAATTTTATAATGTGCAAAGTTATAATTGATTTTTTTTTTTTTAAATAATAATTATAATATTTTACCATTTTATTTTTACACGATAACGCGTTTACAATAAGTCGGGCTTTATCGATTAGTCAAATAACGTAACGCGTCTAGAAATATTAAAGAATTATATAGTATAGACGTATATTAATATAATCTTCGTCCTGCGTTTTGAGCGAAACGAGTGTATTTTTCGTTTTTTGTTTATGAAAAACGATTAGAACTTAAAATAATAAATTATAAATATTGTTATACGGAGTACTCGCGTGTAGAGCCGTTTAACATAATTATTTGTAAAAATAATATTGCACTTTTTCGAAGAATATAAAAAAAATTTAAAAACCCATATAAAATTATAAATTATAACGTACCTACTTATACTCATATAATACGTGTTTATTATGATGTTAATAATTTTTTAAATATTTTTTTAACGTAATTTATTATAAATATATATGTTAAATAATGTAGTGTTTCGTGTTTGAACTTGGAATACGATTTACTGGAATTCGATTAATTTTTGGATTTATTCTAAGCATACGCGTAAGTAAGTTTCGTAAATATAACTTAAGTAAAATATAAAACAGACACTTACCCGAAGATGAGTTGCCTCGTTAGGAGGACTCGAAGTCGATAGCGATAATAATTTGATATAGAAAAAAAAACACAGATTCCACAAGTATTTGTATTATTGTAATAATATTAATCGGCTTTATATTACGGTCACGGCGCGTATGCAGTGCAGTGACGGTTATTATCGCGCGCGCCTTCGTTCGTTTTCCACGCACCACGGATGATCGATACGGGTAAGTATTATCGATGTTTTATAATAATATTATAATATAAAGAAATATAAATAAAATAAAATTAATAATAAAATAATTAATTAATATTATTAATTTATTATATAAGATATTGTAAAACAAAACGTTACGACCGTTCGTCACACGACGCGGTATCGGCGCACTGACGATCGTCTTCGTTCAAGGAAGTCGAGCGCGCGGAGATGTCGGTCGGACGAAGGCCGGATCGTCAATAAAATGCACGTAGTTAGGTTATATCAAGAGCAAACACACACTGCACCATCATCGCAGACGGGTGGCCGATATCGTTATTATTATTATTATTATTATTATTATTATTATTATTATTATTATTATAGACGACGACAAGGTTATATGCGCGCGTCCGTGTGTCGTCGGTGTTATTTTAACGGTCTCCGGAAGATAAGACACGGCGGTAGCGGCGGCGGCGGTGGCGCGAGGGTTGACGTCACGGGAGGCCGCCGAGAGCGTTACGGACTGCGATTTTGGCCGCGTTTTTTTTTTCTTCCGGGGGCAAAAAAGATACTCGCGCGTGGGCGCTGCGTCGTTTTCTTTCGTCCCGAAGTGTGCGCGCCGCGTGTCTGCCGCGGTCCGTTGAGTTCTTCTCGTGCTCGTGCGGGACACGCGCCCGTGGACAGAAGAGCCGTTAAAAATACAAATATTTTTTTCTTTTTCTTTTTAAATAAATACGCGCGTTTTCAAGAAAAGATGTTATTGTGTTGATATTATTATTATTATAATAATAACGGGCGACGTGTTTTTTGAAGACAGAAAAAAAAAAAACATAGAAATACGTTTGAAATACGTTTTTTTCATTTACCCACTCGTATTTTTCTTCTTATATTTTCTTCTTTCACATAATTTACAGAAAACGTATACGAGTACATAAAGGCGATCTTACATGCTACGACTTATTGTACAATTTGTCGAATACGACAAATCGTATCAAGTAAAATGGATCGTGAATTCAGCAAATCGTACTTCTTATGAATAGGATTTGATGTATCAGTCTTTTAAATTAGATACGATTTGTCGTATTCGATAAAACGTAAAATAAGTCGTTGCGTGTAAATCAGCCTTAATAATAAATAATAATATTTAGTAGTAGCGTATCCGCGGTCATTATATACTCGTAATATCTAAATGCGATTTTTGACGAATTAAAAAAAAAAAATAAATACAATTTATCGACGAATTACACTTACTTCTCTTATACTCGTACCTGACGTACCTGTTATTAGGTATTAACGTTACCCCAAAAATTTATCGTCGACCAACCGACAATAATATTATCGTCAAAATATTTTTCTATCCGAAGACAAGTCTATCGAGTATACCACGATAAATACTCATATATAATATTTATATCGTTTTGGAGCCTCATCATCGTCGAGATTTATGATTTTTTTTATCTTATTCGAATTTATATATTATATTATTATGTATGTTTTTTGATTCGAGATAAACGTCTTAATTTAATAAAATAAAGTTTTTAAGGCATTTTCCAAATTTATACGATATAATATCTAATCACCATGCATATTATAGTTATTTGGTGGCTCACACGTCTCTAAAATTCACTTAGCTCGATAGTTTCGTCTCTCGCATGAACATGACTCACGTTCTCGCAATTTGCTATTAATCTGTTTATTTTTATCTTTCATGAACTAAAATCGTATTTTATAGAAAATAAAATACTTATACTTATACCGTACATTATTTAACTATTATAATGAATATATAAATATATAATATCACTTTTTGTAATTTTTAAAAATATTACGGTTTGTTTTTAATTATGCACGTAATATACAACTGTATACCAAATGCTTCAATATTAATTTTATGAAATAAAAATTTTACCAAATTATAATCACATATTATTTAACGTGATACCAAAACATTAGAAAAATCCCAAGTATCAATTTTGTTTTATAGCTATTTAAAGTTGAAATTTTTAGTGCAATAGAAAATCTAAAAATCCATATAAGTTAATATTCTTCGTATATTATTTTTCCATATTTTTACAATGTTGATTAATAAAAAAGACAAACGTTTTTTTAAAAATTTTGAAAATTTTATTGGAGCATACTTACATACAGGTTTCTTACAATAATGATTAATAAAAAGAAGACAATTTTTTTTAAAAAAATTTGATTGAAGCATTAATACATATTACTTAACTCAGTTTTTCAAATAATTTTGAATATTATTTTTACCATTTTTTCTTTTTGTAGCAGTTTAAAGAGCAAGGGAAGGGATACAGATGTAAAGAGAATAGTGTTGAATTTTGATTAAAACTTGAACTCGATGATAAATCATTACATTCGAAAAACGATTCTGAGCGAAGTATACTGTCAGATTCGGGTATTTAGGTGATTCATTTAGAGGTTTTATAGGCATTTTTATTGAACGTAGGACTGGTAAAAGTAAAAATTTTAATCAATACATATATTATCTGATGAAATTCGCTTAAAATCGTATTTCCGAATGTAATGATTGCATTCAAATTTTAATAAAAATTCAAGACTATCATCTTTTTAGACCTGTATCCTTTCCACAGCAGTATCAGTTCTTCTTTTTTAATTTTACAATTAAACTTATAATATGAAAACATCCGTCTATTTTTATATAGCAACGCATAAGTTCAATTAGTTTAGGTTAAGTAATATTACCTCTTATTATTTATTGATTATGTATTATTAAAAAACTATTGTTTTTTTTTCAAATTATTATTTTATTTATTTTTTATACATTTACTAGAAATAAATAAATTTTCCACTAATAAATAATTAATAATGGTTATTTATAAATATAATATATTATTGATAAATATTGTGAAATTCATATGGTTTGAAGTAAATACGAAATAATATTATTTAATATTGAAATTTTATTATTTTTAAATTAAAACATTCGAAACGTATACGTTTTATGTGGAAAGAAAAAAAAATTGGGTAAATATACCAAATATGCTATGGTTATAATAATAATAATAATAATATTATAAATTACTGATAAAATTATATAACTATACGTATAATATTGTATACATTTCCCGAAAAGTCAAAAAGTCAAAATATAAATAAAATGATAGATGAAAGTTTATTTTTCATGATATTTTAATTACTTTTGAATTCATAAAAAAAATTAATTTGAAATACCGTATTATTTATATGTATGCAGAATACATAATATTATATAGGTCGATAACGGTTTAAAGTTTGAAATACTCACAGGCTATGTGTGTATTTACATATTATAACCTAATATAATGATATGATAATAACAAAATAAAATTGATACAATTTTAATTTTTAGACGTTATTTTAAACTGTTCGATAACAATAATATTATATTAATCGTTATCATTATTTTATCAAATGATACACAACGTTATGTAACGTTTTTACAGGGATATAATGTTTTAATAGACTGGTATAGAATTTTTATTGTACTTAACCCTTGCTGCTCACGTGACGCGTATACGGTTTATACGAGTACAACTTATTTATACAGTTGTCGCGTGCGTTTTGCGTTATTATAAAAGCGCCAAAATTCTATTTTTTATCTGTCATATTAATCGCCGCTATTCGGACGTAAAATATATATTTGTGTACACTTATATAAATATATATATATATTTTTTTTATGTTAATAATTGGGGGATCAAATTTCAATGAAAATTATACTATACTCGTATATCTATCGTATATACGACAAACACGGTAAATTATATCAATATTTAATTTTTTCTCATTCGAAAAGGGCGTATTTTTAATTTATTTATTTTTTGACTTTCGGTCACGAATTTTACTATTATACGAGTATTTTAAACGTACACAACGTGACACGAAAAATTAAACGAACTAATTATATTATAAATATACGTTATGAGAGTATTATTATACGTTATAACGTTTTTCGTTTAAATTATTCCATTTTGAATCGTCAAAAACCATCACGTTGTTCTTAGACCCTTTAGGAATTTACGTATATTTTCACGGTTTCTTCAAAAAGTCATTTTATAAATTATTATTTATTACATATTTTGTTCGACGACGTGTTATCGGGAATAGAATAATTCAATCCCGATAATTACCTAAATCTCCGTTCGTTTTTCATTATTTTTATTATCAAGGAAAAATCGAATTTTGTAATAAATCAAGTCATTTAATATCACGTTCTAAATCCAATCATTATACGATAATAAGTTAAATTTATTCTTTGTTCTTCTATTATTCTTACAATTTCTTCTTTTTTTTAAAAAAAATTAAAGGTGTAAATCTTTATCGATCGGTCGTATGTAATATGACATTTCACATTTTGATGTTAATGGGTATATTCGATATAATAATTGTTAATTTTAATATGGGGGGGGGGGAGAATTGTAAGTTACAAAACTCTTTAGTTATAAACTAAAGATATACTTTATACTTTTATGTTATTATATTATTTGGGGTATAAAAAAAATTAAAAACCAAAATGCGTTCAGTTCAAATTTGGTGAGCGAGAAGCATATATCATACCTATATAATTATATCGTTATGTTACAATTTAGGAGTTATTAAAAATTATTTTTTTTTTTATCGCGTTTTCAATATGACCTTTTTTAGAATTTTTTTTTTGTGAAAAAACATCTGTCTCGAATCTGGTAATTTTATCACATACGTTACGTTTAAATCAATAACAGCGCTATGATACGTTTCAACGTGTTTTTCGAACCGGGGGAGAGAGGAAAGATTAATTTGCAAAGTTCGTTAATTTGATAACGCGGGATACTCGTTAGAACGATCACTGTTCAGTGTTTACACGACGTATAGCATATGTCACACGGTATCTTTCGCGATTAGAAAACATATTATTATTATAATTTCGTATATTCCATAAAAATATTATACGCCTTCGTTATCCCGGGTCTGGGCGTTATCAACGTATTTCACATATTATATTCGTACGCGTAATAAATATCTGTATTTTTTAATAATAACGTGACAGCGGTCGTAAATCACAAATAACAGAACGAGTTGACGTTGACGCGAAAAAAAAAAAAAATAACATAATATTATCGAGTTCCCGTCGCCGCAACCGCCGAGGAAACGATTTCGTGCTCGAGTTTCAAAGATAAAGGACATTATCTTGAGCCATCCGGTATATAATAATTATAATATTATATACACATAAACATAATATATAATATATATATGGTAACGTGTTGTGTGGATAAAGAACACATGTGTGTAATGTGCGTGCGGTTTGCGGCGGCGGACCCTTGGAGATAAGGATAACGCGCGCTTATACTGTAGCAAATGTGTAAAACGCGTTATATACGAGACACCGACGAAATTAAATAAATAAATAATATTACCAACAATAATAATAATAATAATCGTAATAATAATAATAATATTATACTAATAACGATATTTATGACAAACCGATATAATAATATACAATATGTATTTATATAATATTATTCTCGCACCGTGGGAGGCCGAAATCTGCGAGCGGTCGCCTTATCACGCCCCCGTGTCTTTTTCCGAACACGATAACGCGCTTAATCAATTTTACATGTTTATATTAAATTATTATTATTATGTATATTTATATACAATAAAATATTACACATATTTGTCGTTCTCGGAGGACTTAAAAAAATTACGATTTCCTTTATTTGTTCGTACAATATTATAATATCTAATAATATATTATAATATTGCGATATTATATATTTTAGATTTTGAGCGAAACGAATAACGTATTGCAATGATGTGTCTTTTTTTCATTTTTTTTTTTTTTTTTTTGGTTTTATGTTTCAAGACACTTTTACTACCCGAAATAATACTCCGATTTTCACGAATAGCATAATATGTTTTCGGTTGGAAAATAGATGTAATTGGTACTTTATTTAGGTCATTTCTCGAATTTCTCAAAATTGACTCTATGCGATGGAAAAATTTTGTAAAATTTTGGAACTGTTACGTTAATTTTTCTACAAAATATAGGACTTTGAATATTTCATAAAATTACGAGTATTGTTTTTACCTTATACATTATATATTGTACCTTATATATTATAATGTTTGATAAAATTGGCAATTTTGGGCATTTAGGTCTGAAAATGTTACTGAAGTATAATGACATATTATTATTAACATGATATAAAAATAATAGACAAATCCCAAGTCTCAATTTTTTTTTATAGGTGTTTAAAGTTGAAATTTCAGTAAAATCAATATTTAAAGTATTTATATGGATTCTTCTTATTATATTTTAATATTTTAAAATAATGTTAAATAAAATTAACAAAATTTTATGGAAGCTTAAATACATTTTACTAAACTCAGTTCCAATTAATTGTGAATTATTACATTTGCTATTTTCGATTTTATAGCTGTTTAAAGTAGGTATAAAAAAGCAAGGGATGGGATACTGGTGTGGAAGATACAAGCAGGTGTAAAGAGGATATAGCATTAAATTTTAATTACAATTTGAATGCAATAAATCATTATATTCGAAAAACGATCTGAGCGAAGTACGGTCAGATTTGGGTATTTAGGTGACTCATTTATAGGGATTTCATGATAAATTATTTATATTGAACGTAGAGACTGATAATAATTGTAAATATTTTAATCGGTACATTTATTATTTGATAAACTTCGTTCAAAATCGTTTTCACGAATGTAATGATTTATCATTGCATTCAAATTGTAATCAAAATTCAACACTATCCTCTTTACACCAGTGTCCCTTTGCTTTTTACAAGTTAAATATATAACCGTGGCAAGATGATATTTCGATAAATGTACGGATGTAATAATCATATACGTAAAATATAACATATCGTTGTATCGAGTACGTTTACGTGATATCGTAAAAAAAAAAAAAAAAAACGTATACCTAATCAAATTTTCAACCGTCCGTCCGTCATGCTGTAGGTATCCCGACAGACATGCGTTTCTATTTTTGAAATTTAATTTTCAAAGTGCGTTCCCGAGACGATTTACATAATACAATATACACCGTGTATGTAACGAAACCGCCTAAAGAATACTATCGCATTACTCCGGAAAATTAACACACACGCCGTTTATGTCTTGTTTTCGACTTTTTTTTTTTTATCAACTTTGAACCACACCCTGTAAAAAAAAATATATATATATATAATATATATAATATATATAATATATATACATATATATACTATATACACACACAATCTAATTATTATATAGTTTACAAACGCCACACCCATTCTCTAGGGAAAATATTCGTCTTATCTTAACGCAATAATTATCGTGACATTACGCCGACATTTCGTATATTACATAGGACCTATCTCTCTATATAATATTATGTCTGGTAAACATTTTTATATTACGAGATATCACGACCGTCAGACGAAATTTAATGACGAAACGATCGTAAAATCAGCCAAAACTAAATAAATCGGAAAAAGTAAGAAAAAGTAAACAAACATTTTGTGTAGTTAAATATCAAAAGATAATTACTATATATATTATTATATAGTAACGAAATTAAATATTATTGACCCGAACGATATTCGAGAACATTATAGTTGGTTTATGATGTTAAAATAAGATAAGATTTCCTGGATAAAACAAAAAAAATAATTGTTACATTAGTGTTGTCATTAATAGACTAATATAATATAAAAGTGTTAAAATGTAATATTTTACAGTTTTCACGTGACGTTTTTCTATAAAATTCATTTCTTTTATCGTTTAACATATTAATGCGCACACTGTATAATGGGATACGTCATGATAAAAATAACAATAAATTATTTTAGTAAAATTTGTCACGTATATATCTAAAAGCCCACTCGTTAAAAGCTAAAAGTAGATTTTCTTAACTTTTGTTCTTACAAAATTGACTTTCGTACTTTATTTTAGAAGTCGCTATATTTATATATATAAGTGTGTTTGGACTTCCAGTCGCGTTGACAAGGAATGGCAATTTTAAACGGGACCTATTGCTCCCTGGCGCGCAAACAAAAAGGAAAATCGTATTAAAGGCGTATTTGATCGTTTATACGACCAACTAACACCTTAACCCCATTTGTGTTTCTCGGAGAAAATCAATAAGAAATCATAACACATTACGAAAATGCGAACTGCCGTTTTAAATATAATATACGCGAAATCGACATTATTTCTCTTAAACGTAAAAATTATTATTTTTTTAAATCGTCTAAAAATAAAAATTGGTGCCGAAGACACTAGAAGAATCAATCATACGGGTTCTTAATATCGATATAATATATAGAAAGAGAATCTTCTGCACACCGGATATATGCTCGTAACGTTTACGAGGAAACGGATATAATATTACAATGGCTCATATTATAATAATAATCGCGCTTCTCTTTGTATTCATTGTCGGATATACGAGGGAAAAAATCTCTCCAGAAATTGCGTTCTTGAAAAAACTATCGTCGGTCGAGGAAGTGCAGTTTAAGAACAAAGTGAAGACCATAAAATAAGTAAATGTGTATACGCCACGAAAAACAAAAGGAATATTGCAGTAAACATCAAACTGCTGGTATTTTAACATATACGATTTTTGAAGGAGGCTATAACAAATATTATTATTCGAAACGTTTTCTTCTATAAAAATCTTAAATAACGAGTGCGTATAAAAAATAATTTTATCGTATTGTGTATTATTTATTTATTACATTATACTTACGTTTATTCTTATCATTATTCATATATGCGATTACAAAAATAATATTATATATTCATGTTTCACGTTATCATTTTCGATATTTAATGATATAATAATCGTTACATAATATTGCGAATTTTTTCGTTATTTCTAGAATAATATTTTTATTGGCGTATACAATTATTATTATACGTAACACGTTACACGCGTGCGACGTACATTTAATTATTTTAAATACTAATATTATAAATACGTCATTTTTTAATTCTTCTGATTTACACAAATGGAATATTAAATATTTTCCCATAATGTATATAATATATATATTCAATAGGTACATTATTATTAAACTTTTTAAATTTCAAACTATAGTTATACACGAGTACATTGGTCGTGCGCAGAATTTTTTCACAGAGGGGGCCCTGGACATTACATTAAAAATTAAAAAATATTAACCAACACTTCTTGTACAGACAACTTCTATTTTTTTATAGTATATATATATATTATTATATATATATATATATTATTATAATATATAATATTATAATTATTGTTATCGCAAATTTAGGACGTTGGCGTATAATACTATGAATATAGAATTAATATTACAACGTCATTTAAAATATAGTAATTATAAGCAATAAAAAAAAAAGCTATAACCCGCAAGGGAGAGCACGGCCTACCCACCCCCAGCGCAAGACTATGAACACACGGCCTTATGGAATTTTACAGGAAAACATATGCGCGTGCGTCAGTATAAATTGTGTACGTTTTGATATAAAATTCATTAAACACGCAACAAAAAGTTTAAAAAATAAGAAATAAGAGTAATTAATTAAAAAAAAACCGCAAAAATACGTATTTTTATGCAAATAAAGTTACATATAATATTTGCTATAATCTATTTATATCTTACTCGTCTATTTTCGTGACCGTGTGAATGAAATATGCAAATTCTATACACGATAGTTCTCTATCCTAATTGGCCTAATTATAATATTTGTAATATTATGAACGTACGACATACGGTACGCAGTAAATAGATTTTAGAATATTGTAAAAAATATTACGCTGTTAAAATTATAAAAAAATGTTAAAAATCACTTGTTTAAATTGAATATTAAACAGAAAATACGGTTTATTAAAAATACGAAATTATTATTGTTATTGTACATTTGTACCATTTGACATATTGTACATTTGTTATTGTACATTTGATAACGTTATCACACCTAAATGATGGTAAATGCGGTTAGATAAAATAATACGTAATTATTATTGTATATGTTATGTAATAATTGTATAAAATGCTTTTTTCGTCAATTATACATTTAAATCGAATATAAGTTAAGAGTCGTAATATACTCTTCTTCGGACGTATTATAGGCTTAACGAAATTTGTAAACGTTTAAAATAATACGTAGGTATATTTTCTTCTGGGACTTTATGGTCGGTGGTCGAAACCAGAAAAAAAAATGGAACGCGTTTTAAATTAATGAAGTTTTTTTTGCACTAAAACAAATATGTTTTTTTTTTTTTTGTTTAATTAATTATTATATTATAACATACGGTGACTTTTACATACATATTATATAATATATGTATAGTCAGTAATATTATATACATTTGGCGTTCACGTTCTTAGGACAATACCTTCTCCCCTTATTAAATATAGGTATAAATTATATTATTATTATTATACCGACACCCCAAGCCCATAAAACCCGACGCTGTCCCGCGGTATATAGCATTAAGGTAATTTGGTCAGCGGTTATCACGTTGGGCGATCACATTACCACATGTCAGGCGATGATTAATAATTCAATAAAACCGTAATAATACAGTACGGGTCGTCTTTGTGTCAATTAAACGCGATATTTTCGTAATTTCGTACGTTTTATTCGAATCGGTTAGGTTATATCATTGGAAACACAAGTCCGTATATACGTATTTGCATATACGATTTCGACGACACAAAACCGTCAAAATACGTTCGACTCGTAGACTATAGGTAATATAGGTATATACCTATCTCTTATACCGGAATATTCTAAAAAAAAAAAAAAAACAAAAAAAAATTAAAAATTAATATATTTAACACATATAGGTATGAAATTAAGTTTATTATTATAGTTTTTTTATACGAAAATTAAAATAAATATTTTTAATATTAATAATTATAATATTTTATTTTAACACGTTTTTTAATTAAATTTTTTTTTTACCTTTGAAATCTATTATTTTCATTATATCAAATTGATTTAATTGAGTTTATCCCGTATAAAATTAAATATATGGATTGTATTTTACGTATATTATATGTAACGCGTGTATAACTACAAACTACTAATGATACATTACAAATGTAATTATAGAAGCCTTCTATATTGTATTAAAATTGCGTTCTATTTTAATAATCGAAAACAATAATTTCGATCTTAATATTAATATTTTATATCGTAAAAATAATGTATTTTTTTTACGCCATTTATTTGGAATATTTGTAATACCCGTGCATAGGATATGATTGTAGATATTATATATTATCAGATGCAATTATTATAGTACTATATGGCAAATAATATATAGTTATTGTCTTAAAATCAATATATACCAACTACTAAAACAATAAAAATTGTAGTTTGTTATATAATATCGTACGCTAGTATCAAATGGAAATTATTTGCATTTTATATATTATAATACGTATGTTGCTTATATTATAACCGTTCGTATCAACATCATTATTAAATTAATATTACGTAATATGCATAAATATTATTATTTAGATTTATTTCGAATTTTGTTACGTATTAACGATATTATAATATATAGCTAGTAATTGCACATAATTACAATCAGGCATGGTACTCAAGATATAATTTTTATAAATTTTTTTAGTTAAAAAACAAATTTTTTGTAGACATTGGGTATTTTTATTTTATTTAAAGTATAAAATCCCATTTTTGCGGTAACATAGCAAATCTATAGATAATTTCTTCCACATTTAAGTCAATATTTCTGTATATGTTTAGTAGGGCCAATTCAGTAAGTCTAATTTCTCCCATATTATTTCGTAAGTACATTTTAAGTCTATACTTAGAGTTGAAAATGACCGTTCAGCAATAGCAGTTGTAACATGGTAATGTGACCAAAATTGTCAAAATAGGCGGAAAATTTGATTTAATTTTCAAAGAAATTTCGGATGAGGGGTTGAACCCCAATAAACCCCTTGTATACGTGCCTGATTACAATATAATATTAATTATAATTACACGACATCATAAGAAAATTATCCAAGTTAAGAATATTATACTTACTTATAATATTATTTACTCAAGGGTAGTAACTATAGTAAGTATAATAGGCGTTTTATTGTTTTTTTTATTTTTTTATTACATAAAACACGTAATAGATATAATAATAGTATTATCCTCTTACTTTATTATATCGTTCATATTATAACCTAACCTAACCTACCGCTGTTATTAGTAAATGGTTTTGTTTCTTTGTTCATTCTTGCAGGGTTGTAGAAAGGTTATTTCATCAGCTTAATTTACACTCGGTATACTAATTGTATAATAAAACATACTTACGAAAATTAAAATTATATAATATTATATAAAATTATAATTATCGAATAATTAAATAATACTCTATCACGGATATTATTAATCAATTGTTTTTTTCTTTTCGATTTACTACTCAATAATTAAAATATAATAAAACTTATAAATTAAGTTTATTTTTTATACAGAACTTCTATATTCTATACGTTTCTTAAGTATATATAGTTTATATTTGTGTAAATCTTCTCGTATCCGTTTATACGCGTAATTATTTGTAAACCGGATGAATATCGTTGATATTTTTCTAACCGTTTATTTAAAATATAAAAAAAAATATATAATATTTAATACAATAAAATATAACAAACAACGGACAACCCCTTCACGGATGATCAGACTAACAATACCATGACGACGATCACTTGACCAAATCCACGTTTTAATTTCGTAATGTAACTGTAACCGGTCTCAGGATATCCTGAATCCGTACAGGAAACGCGAAAAACCACAAGTTCCTCTATTTTTTTTAGGATTGGTCTTTTTGTGATGAAATCCGGAACCGGCGTACGGTCAAGACTGATAAATGGTAATTATAATTATATTGTAATCGCCGAAAATACCGTTTCCTGACCTCGTAGGAACGCATTTATTAATTTTTTATTTTTATTTCATTGTTCTTATTGATGTATTATTATTATTATTATTATTATTATTATTATTATTTTTACGTATATTATGTTCGATAATGTGTCCGTTGTGTGACGACAACTTTGCGCATTCGCTCACGGTGGAAGAACATTTAGGTGTTGTGGTCACGAAAGAACTGCAGCAGGCGACGAGTTTCCTTTTAGCCTAATTGAATGTTGGGCTGAACGACAACAGCGAGTTTGAAAACAACACGTGTATAATAGTGTATTCTTATCATTATTGCGTGTTTTTAGATAGTTTCGAATTAATACAGACATGATAGCGTTATTTCCGTTAATGTAGTTCGACGCAGTCCCAAATTGGTCTACAACACTATAATATATAAAACGACGTGCGGCTGCTCTACGACTGTATGCGTACATAATATACGAAGTGATAATAAAAGAAATGCGGTTGAAAAATCACGGTTGTTAAAAATTGGTCGCGGTCGTCACGTTTACGATATTAAAATAAACGATATTTAAATAATTTCTTGATTATGTTTTATGAGTATTTTTTTTTTTTTTTTTTAATTAACGTGTAACTTTACATTTTTAAACTTTCAAACAAATTGCTTGTTATAATTTTATTTAATTTGTCATATTATTCTAGAAAATAAATATATCTTTCTCGCAAAATATTAAAAATATAATATTCACAATGAAAAATACTAGACGAGATAATTTTTTATGGTATTTGGCAAAAATAAAAAAAAAAGATTTTTTAGGTAAAATGTTAATTAAAAATAAATTATTTCTTTAGTGATATAAATTTCATTGAACCCCTTGCTTTAACGAAATTAACTTTTAGACTATAAATCGAATTATTCCAGTATCAATAGTTATTGATTAATATAATTGATATAAAATATTATAAATGGTGGAAATTTTTTTTTTTTTTTTTTTTTGGATTTTATTACTTTAGAATTATTATTTTAATCGATTAATCGTACAAATATATTATAATATAAAATTGGCAGACGAATAGGTTACAATTATATATTAATATATGCATTTAAGAAATTGCATAAACCCATATAATATACTCAGGCATTACTGTTTCCGTCCGATTTTCTGTTTCGTTTTTAAATTTTTACTTTAATTGAGTTTAATACGTGGGCGTGGTATTCGGTCGGTATATTCTTTGGTAGACGATTCTTTCTTCGGTTTTCTTCAGCAAGAGCATTCTTCACATTTTTCTGGAATCGGAAAATTTATTAAAATATTAAGGTCTTAAATAATTTGTAAGGATAAATTAATTTATATATTTATAGGTATCTTATAAGCTTAACTATACGCAAAATGAGGTTAATTTGTAAATTATTACGTTTTATTAATATTCGATGCTATTTATATTTTTATAATAATATAATTGTTAATATTTCTCTTTATGACAGTTGACAATGATGAGAATAGTATAGTAATTATTTTACGATAACGCGTAAAGAACTCTTCTTATAAAATAAAAAAAATGCGTAGTTATTAATAATTAAAATGTCGAATCACACATTAAAAATAATATCTAATAGTATTAACATGTATATATCGTCAACGAGTAATGTATACATTTGAAAAATTATATTTTCTTTAAGCAATGCAGATTTCATAAACGATAATAGTGTGCAAAATAATTTTTTTTAAACTCGTCGAGTAAATATATTATAGGAACCGACTGGTATGTTATTATTCATATTTTACTGTACAGATGATAATGGTTTAACGAGAATTCTAATAATTGGTCGAAAACATAATATTATTTAGTATAGTGCAGGTTAAAAAAAAAAATAAGGGTGCTAAACAGAGGTCAATTCTCAGAAATAGAACTATGGACAACACATGGCATTACGAATAGCACTTATATACATATTATATAATTTAGCGTATAGTTACCACAGTTATTATTTATATTTTATAATATTAAAATATAGTTTAGGGTTCGTTGAGCGTACCATTATAGGTATACAGGACGTCATGATCTTCACCGGTGGTTTGATTTACGACGTTAGGTCTTCGTAAACCCGAGTTCTTCGCCATTCGTATAATGGCGTTATGCTATCCAGAAAGTATTACTCATTTTATATTTACGAATAATGATATTATATAGGATTTTTATTTTTTAAATCTTAGGATAACGTCTTTCCATTGGAATCTAAATAAAAATAATATGTATCACATTTTTTTTTTTATTTCATTTTTTTGTTTCTTGATTTTGTAATTACGATTTATATTTAACAATTCGATTTTCGTAACGCAATACGTGTCTAGATTAAAATTATAATATATCTAGTCGTCAGAGAAGACTTTAATCAAATTACATTTTATGTTAATTATTGCAATTTCGACATTTTTTTAAGGAATCGTGTATTTTTTTTCTGAAACTTTCATAAATTTACAGTTCATCAAAGTTCGGGTGTTAGACTTTATTTTATTTTATGTTAAAATAACCCGTTATTGGGGAATATATCGTATGTGTACGGACCTTTCGTCCAGTCCCGTGCGCGCCCGATCAATAGCGGAATGTGTTCGTTGAAATCGTATGTGTATAATATACGATAAAATATAATAATATATTGATAACGGTGTGCACTCGTGTACAAAAACCTAAACGTATATATGTAACAATAATAATATATAAAACGCGAATAAAGTACGAATTTTAGACAAGTACAGAACGATTGATTAGGCGTGTTTCGGACACATTTTTTTTTTTTTTTTTTTTTAACTAGCCACAATGTATGTAACGTTTTCGGCCATTGAAACGTTGGAAATTGTTTTTATTACACTCGTGCACTCGCGTTTATATTTTATATTATAATGTGTATAGTAGCGGAGTGTGGAAGAGGCGAAAAAGGGTAATGTCGGACGAGATCGGGTTAAAAGGCCGGGATGAGACTGGACATATTAAAATGAAAAAAAAAAATAGTAATAAAAAAAAAAAAAAACAGGAAAAAGCCTCCCGGGTATTTGACCCGGACGAACATATCCATGGCAACGAGCAGATTTTTTTTTAACCACTCCTTTTGACCGACGACCGCAGCTCATACCGCCTCCGATCCGACGTACACACACACACGCAAACGATATACGTTATAAAAAAAATAATAATATATTCGTATGTGAGCGTACTTTTTCTGAAAAAAAAAAAAGGTCGTTTGTATAAAATATATATTTATTTTTCTCGTTTTATTTAAAACGAGAGACCGGGTAGAAAAAAAAATTAAATTGCAAAAATTTATTATAGCCGTGTAAATAAAATGGGGAAAAAAATGGATAAAAGAGGATAGTATTTACAGTTTTGTCGATTGGCTTTTGCAATAATTACAATATGTAATAGAAATTTTAAGCGCATATACGAAAATATCCGATGTATTTATTTCACGCGAACCGAAGATGTTAAATTTTCTTACCGCATGATAATGAAACGAGAGGGAAATGAAACCACAATAAGGACCGATCGGATAATTTTAAGTATGAACAACTTCACGACCGTTATATTTTATATCAGTAACCAGATATCTGGTATATACGGTATACCCAATTTTGTTCGGTTTATTACCATTATAACGTTTACACTTATTAGACCGAACGGCACGTGGTCCTTCTCGATCTCCGTATGTATGTAATATTTTTATATTATCGCTCGTCATCGGAGGCCAATTATTCCGTTTAATAATAATAATTTAATACGAAGCCCGTAGCCGGATATAAGGTTTGCTTGAGATGACACACGTCTTATAATATAATATCAAAACGTTTTTTGTATATAATATACCTATAAGACGATCGTCCCTTTCTTGGCCTTGAACCGACTGCTGCTGGTATAGCGACCCTGCAGCACCTGGTCGGACACGCGTCTCACAGCAAACTCGCTTAAGTATATATGGATCGTATATTACAAGGTACACGCGTTAATGTAACCGTTCTCGTGATGTCACGGTCCGGATGATCCGATATACGTTAGAGGTTAGACGACCGTAATATTATTTAGAAGTGCTTGTGTATCGTATAATAACATAATATAACGACATCGGCCGTCATGGTCGCCGATTACGAAAAAGACGTTTCGCGGTTTTACGATCTTCGGCCGAAAGAATCCGTTTTTGTTTTCCGCCCCCCCCCCCCATGTGGGCACACACAACGTAAATTATAATAAATATACACCCCGAGAGATAATACCGAATAATTATTATTATATTAATACTGTTTCGATCGGAAACGTCTTGGAATATACGCTAAGACGCGTGTCTTATGTCTAAGTCTCTATAACGTTCCGTTATGGTGCGATAGTCATCATAATATGTTCTTCCATGCTTTTCATGGAATTTACTGGCGAAAGACACGCGTGCGGAAAATAATATTTTGTTTTTTACCCTCTTTCGATTTTTATCGATTATATAGCGAAAACGCGTAAAACGCGACAATTATAACAATATTTCTGCGCGTATATCTTTTCGTTTTGAAAACAAATTCCGCTAACAAATCCTCCGGGAGAATGCGTTTCTCGTCGATTTACCGATAATTATTCAGTCGGTGTATATTATATTACTTATATATATGAAAAAAATGCTTGACGGATAGATCGAGCCGAAGAAGAATTCCCGTTCGAATCCCGCGGTATATAATACGTAGGAATTACACTTATAATCTTTCGATGCTCTTGTATTACAATATTTGCATTATCATATTATTATTATGAGTCACGTGACCGAAATATCGCGATGATAACACGGTCGTGTTTATTGTCTGCTTTCGAAATTTTTTCGAAATTCGCGGTAACATAATATTTTTTCCGATACACGTAATCGATATCCCGTGCAGGTATTTTTCTATATATACGTTTCCATAATATTTTATATAGTATTTATCGATACGCAGCGGATTAAAAACGTATTTTATGATATTTAGATTTTAATACACCGTTCGATTATAGATTACGATATTATAATAATAATAATACGAACGAGACATTTTACAAATGACTCGAATGTGTAACGAACGTGTCCGCGATATAAACGCCTCAGATCTATTTTAAAACAATGCGTTATATTTTATATATAATAATAATAATAATAATAATAATAATAATAATAATAATAATAAT
>JAIUCT010000010.1:13180836-13191322 GCA_021307375.1 Tetraneura akinire
ATAATAATAATAATAATAATAATAATAATAATAATAATAATAATAATAATAATAATAATAATAATAAGAGATAATCCGTAATACGACGATACATAATAATAATAATAATTATAATATTGATATTTATATAATATAATAAGAATAGTTTGAATCCGTTGGAAATGACACCTGAACATTATTCTGCAACGGGCGTGCGCAGAAACGAGTATATAGTTATAAAACGTTGATATTTCAAACAGATGCATATTATTATGAATAATATTATCACGATAATGTTATCGACGTTTTTTTTTCATGTGGACAATTCGGTCGTTAGACTACGAAACGAATACTTGTAAATACGACGTGTACTTTGTATGTAATAATAATAATAATAATAATAATAATAATAACACAGTATACACGCACACGGATAAATCGGAACAGATGTTGAAAATCGTAAAATTTCAAAATACTCGTAGTATCTGGCTTATTGTACGTGTAATATTAATAATATACGACGTGATACCGTGGAAGAAAAATGCGTACGAAAAAAAATATGTAAACAAAACAAATAATATTGTAATAATTTACATTTTAATATTGACATTATTAATAATAATAGGAACCATATATTATAATATATACAGTATTTTGTTATTTTCAGCCCATTATTTTAATCGTCACATTTCGTTTTTTTTTTTTTTTTTTTTTTAATTCCAATCATTATACGGTAAATGGAATATTATATAATTATTATTCGAGTTTTATATTGTTTTATTCCGAGAAATATCAACGTATTCGTTCGGCTAAAATATTAAAATTTAAAGGTTTCAGTGGCGAAGCTTGAGTTCGTGATTAGGGTAGACAAATTTTTTTTTTTTTTAGAAAGAATTTATAAAAACAAAAATTTATGTTTAAATAAATGTGTATAATAGTATTTTAACTACACAGCAGGTACACGGGCAACGGCTATTAAATACGTATTATTATTATTATTCGATACGAATAAGAATATTTATTACAAGAGGTGTTATCGGAATGTGCCAATGCGGGTAGGTGGTAAATTCGTAAATTTTTGATATGTCTCCAAAACTCACCGCGCCAGATACCCGCTTTTAAGAACCTACCACACCACATATACCAAAGTAAGAGACATCAGATATCATTCACGTCGTCTCTTTATTATATTACCTATTATACTATATAGCAGTGGTTCTCAACCTTTTTCGACTTTTAATCACATTTAATCTTTGTTAACGATTATTATTATATACTTGGTCACCCTACAATCGAAATATACAGTAATTATATTAACGTATTGAATATTAAGTGAAAATTAAGTTTAAGAATATAAAGTGTTTATAAAACAACAGGCTTCGACGTAGATTTTATTTAAAAAAAATTTATTTCTCTTATTTTTTTTCTTATTCCTTCAATAATTTATGTCACTCTTAAACTGATATTATGTCACCCCAGTAAGACATGTTACCCCGGTTGAGAATCACTGCTGTATATAGCAAAGAACAATTTTATTGACAATTGTGTGGTTTTACTCGAAGGCGCCTATTTATACCTGTTATCTGTTAATAGTTTAATACACGAAGTACGAGTATGTCGTATACTTTATAATAATATAATAATAATTTATATTGTTATTATAAACCAAAGTATAATAATATAATAAATATGTTTTTCTAAAAACATATTAACACAATATATTGACAAAATATATTCTATGTGCAATCGGTTAAAAAATAATGAGCAGACAACGTCTCTTTGTCTCATAGGTGGGCTTCGTCACTGAAAGGTTTATTGAAAAATATATTTATATTAAAGAAATAAATTATTATTCAACTAGGTAGAATATTTCTAAACGATTGTATACATGACATTTTTTTTTATCTTTTTTAAATAAAAAGAATATCGTAAAGTTTTTTTTTATTAAACAACTTTGAGTTCGATAATGTACGATGATGATTTTTTTTAAAAATTTTTAATTCTTCAATTATTAATTATTATTCTTAGATATCGTTGTTTATAATCAAGAAAAATATGATAACATTCGTATTATATTTTATTTATTTTAAATTTATTGTAAAAATATATTTACATATATAATACGCTTTCCTATAAGATATTTTTGTGGTAACAGGTTAAATTATAATTATTTAAGATTTTATTTTTTTCAGTTGTTATCTTTTTTCATTACTATTAAATATTTTATATTAGTAAATATGACATAAAAGTAAGTATGTGATATGATGTAATTATCAGTGAGTAAAATTATGTTATGATTGTTATTGTTTTAAAGTATACACGTAATATTGATATATTATGCATGTATTAATAAGAACATACGGCGAGAAATAATTTTTATTATATGAGTAAAATAAATAAAAAAAATTCAATGTAAATATACGTTTTGTACACCGTTTTGTCGCCAACGGAATAATATTGAATTAAAATATATTAACGAAACATATTATTTATGGACATGATATATATTATGGTAAAGAAATTCGAAAGAGATTATAACGACAAAAAATTTGAAAGGAATTGAATTTTCAACCGCATATTTTACATTCTGTTTTGATGATAACATAATATTCCTATATATCATTGGATCATTGTTTATAAATTATAACATTATACTATTATTTCATGAATTACGATCGCTTTTAAGTAATAAAAATAAACAAATTAAGGAAATTTTCTACAAAATTATACACTTGGCTTACAGTCGTTTCGAATCGTATAATGGATAGTATTTTATTTGAATCAAAGTACTCGTATATATTACCGCGTGTCGCAAAATCGACGACAGTATGATAATAGGTACCTACCAGATATACCGCGAAATATTACTCGGTACGAATGAGATAAGTCGGAAACGTATTTAAATGACGAAATATTAATATTTTGATGTATACCTATATGGTATAGAACAACAGAAAAAAAAACATTAAGGAAATAGCGTGTTTATCGCTGCAAGATCGCATATGGTCATCGAGGACACCTGTGTGACCTTATTATTGGGTTGGTTTTGTTTTTTTTTTTTTTTTTTGGTTAGTTTTTTTTATTTTATTTTCGGGGGTTTCGCACGTGAACATCGGAAGTATACACAGGACACAATATTATACGTGTCACGCGCGTGTATGTCTCATATAGGAGGAACCAACACGCGATTTCCGACAGGAAAGGACATTAAGTTTCCACTATAACACAGAGATGTTTATCGCGACTTCGGTTCGGTCAGTACCTATTTATAATAATAACAACAAATCATAATGGACACACGTTGTGTGTGTGTGATATATCGTTTGCGTATACTTCGCGTGGTGCGTGTGGAGGAAGAGTATTCCATATATCCATCGGAACTCTAGTTGTATTACGTATAATAATATACATTTATACGATATGGAAAATATTAATAATTTATATACTTACGGTTCGATATCACATGTATTATATTATGTACAATTTCGTTATATTTAGGTACGTTATATTTATGAAGTTTGGTGCGTGCACGGTTATATTATGTATAGCGAATAATAATATATGTAATGTATAATCGCGAAAACGGTATATTTTTTTTTTTTTTTGTTATTATCGACGATAATTTTTCATTTTTTTTTTTTTTAAAAAATTTTCCGAGCGACGAAATAATAATAACACGCGAATCGCGAAGATAATCGAATGCCGTATACGGTCCGAGTATATTAATAATATTAATATAATATCGCAAACGGAGGAGAAACTAACACGACATAAAATATTGTAAAGACGTTTAATTTAATATATCGATACACGAGTGCTATGTCTATTTTTTTTTCATTTTTTGGTACCCCCGAATTCGTGATAAAAACCCGAATCGAATATACGAACATCAGGGCTATGTCCAAAAGATATTTATTTAATATAATAATAAATAACCGTCAAATTCTATATTATCCTATATGGATATTTTTTTAAAACACGTTCCGTAGGTATATTTTAGTATATTTACTAAAAAAATATAATCGTAACGATTGAAAATAATTTTTAGAGAAATTAAGCGATTTTTTTGTTGTTTTTAAACGTCAGACCAAAAGTCTTAAAAAATATCATATTCTTACCTGATGTTTGTTGCGCTACAACAGGGTGCAATTAATTGTTACATTTTTTAAAAAAAAAACGATTCGTTAAAACCACGTGCTTAAGACGAGCAATAAAAAATTGTAGGTAGACATTTCTCGGTTTTAATAAATCATCATAAAACACGGTCGTAAATATTAGAGTTTTAGTTTTTAAAATTTGAAATAATTATCGAAATATAATACGCGTATTTATTATTTTTTCGGAACGATAATCAATAAAATTTAACGTAATATTGTACGATATTCGTTTTGGAAACGGCGAGGAGGAACGAAAATCTCGCATGCGTCGTCCAAACGAGAGAGGGCACGTTCACGTCACGTTTGCCGACCGACGGTACACGTAAGTCCGACGCGCAGCTACGTTGAGAGGCTGTTCTTCCGATCAGGGACTTTGCAATAATAATAATAAATGACGAGGAGGATATTAAAATATTGTTCGGAGCTCGCGGCGTGCACAAAAATACAAGACCCCGGTGTGAGAAAAACGTTTTGGGCTCGACTGCTGAACGAACAGAATATTATTATCGTGAAAAGAAACAAACGCGAGCTTGTGTAAAAATATAATAATAATAATAATAATAATAATAATAATAATAATATACCTGCCGATTCCATGGGAATTTTCTGCAAGTCGAGCCTATACGTGTTGAACGCCTACGCTGCGAGGGGTTGCGATGAGTTTTGCAGCGGGTTCCGAGCTACCGTCTCTCTCTCTCTCTCTCACGGCCGATCCCTGCGAAGGGATGTCACCTTCCGCGTGCCGTCTCAGTTTATCCCGCGCGCGCCACCGCGGAAACCGGTCCCGGAAGGCACTTGTCCGCTCTTCGCAGGAGCTATACACTGCACGTCTTCTTCGCCGTCGGTTTCTGCATAAAATTAACCCGACACTGCGATCGCTCGCGCAAGATTTTCCCACACTTTTGCACACATTTTGCACACGCACTCCGATCGTATCGCCACGGGGTGATCTTTCGTCCGTACGAATCGTATACGTTTTGATTTTGACGCATCACATATCATTCTCGTCGTCCCGAGTATCAAGAGCTGCAGCCGACCGATTTACACCTAGCAGTTCATCGAGTAATATTCGTCTTCGTCGTCTTGTAAGTACCCAACACTATATAAATTATATTACGAGTACTATCCAAGTTCATAGTATACAAGTTGAATACGCTGTGTATTTATAGCATTCTGTTATACGCGTCGACCGCGCACATTTCATTATAATAATATATAAGGAAGAGACGAGGAGGGACGGTTTTTTCATATCAGTAAACATCCCATAAACATACCCTAAACGAGTATATAAGTATTATAATTAATGTAAGTGATATTTGAGTAGATTTCGGGATATACGAGTAGTTTCAAATCATACGTTTAATATGTGTGGGTATACGTGTATAAAGTTATTAATGTTGTTAAGTATCGTATTGACACGCTATGTCTAATATTTAAGATTATTTAGGGTATAATATATTAATTTTAGGTCATCAAATATGATTTGAGCGAACGTTTCGTTATAATATTCGAACCGAATTATACGACACTCGTGTATTTTATTTGTGTTAAAACGAAGTACAGATAACACGGTGTAAACATGAAAATTTGGTCGTTGAATATTATATACAAAGAAATATTATCACAACACGATTTATATGATAAGACGATGACGAATAATATTATAGGTTATTAACGCGTTTATTAATTTTTACGATTATAACATATTATAATATATTAATGTATACAGTGAAATAAACAAAACTCAAGAAAAATTAGCTTAACGTCCGTGTGGCTGTGTAATGTATTAACATGAATAGACGAATAGAGTAAATTAAACATTTGCGTGTATGATTGGATTAAAAGTTAGTTATTGAACAATGTATATTTGTCTCTGGATAGGTAATAATGCAATGCGGACGGTAAATATGTATATTACTATTACAATAATATATATTATTATGTATTTGTGATTTTCCTATTATGTAAATTCGGAATAATTTAATTAGTAAATAACTTGTATTAATTACAAGTAAAATATATAATATATAATCTGTATTTATTGTAATAAATACATAAATTTTGTGTTTAAAATGCTCGATATGAAATTTTTATTTAAAATTAATAACGATCAAAATAATGTTATTCAAAATACTTTGTTGCGAATTATAAATATTTTTATTCGTTTTTTTTTTTTTTTTATAAAGGAATATTCATTTTTTAAATTTCGTAATATAATAGGGTTATAATGTACATAAACTAATTATATACGTTTATGTATACGTTTGTCGAAATAAACGTTAATATTACAAATTAGACATTTTTAATGAAATTTACATATATATTTAGTCAGAATAAAATAATATGTTACATAATGTGTATGGTTTGTTTTATTACCATATTATGTTAATTTAGAACTTTAGTAGGTAATAAAAATATAATGGATCAAAAATTGTAATTAACATAAAGCGAATACGCTTGTGTACGGTCGTACTGTTTAAATATCGATTAAATTTAATTTCTACTCTAATATCTATTTCTTAAACGCTTAATTTCGTGATATTTTATTTAGGAGGATTGATCCTCTAAAAAAAATTTTCCTAAGAAAAATAATGTCAAAATTTATTCTTAAAATATTCCTTTATTTATAGTCTATATTTATTTTCTAAGAGGTTATTATAACATGATTTTTTCCAATTCCTTCAATTTTTTCTCTCGTGTTAACTTTTTATACCCTTTTTCAACTTCATCTATCGTATTTTTCGAAATTTTCTTAATTTTTTTTTTTTTACAAAACTATTTCATTATTATCATTTTTATCAATGTAATCATTTAAATATTTGATCATACGCACAAAATATATTATTAAACATTAAATATGTTCGATTTCTATATTTTTATATCATATATGTATGAATATAAAAATATAAAATTAATTCAAATTCGTATTTAAATGTATTTTCAAGAACGTTATTTATAGGAAACTGGTAACATTTAAAAAAAAAAAATTTCAATGAAATCTTTTATTATGAAATGTTTCGAATTTTTCGAATACACGAGTATAATAATTATTATGTTATATTATTTTCGATTTGTTTTTTATTTTTAAAGTTTTAATTAGTTTATATTTTTAACCATATACCTACTCGTTTATCTAATCCCATTATAACGCCATCGCTGTCACAGACTATATTTTATATAATCAATTATTATTTGTGATTAAATGTTTGAGCTTTAGATTATTGAAGGCATTGTTTACTTTATTCTATTCCAGAGTGTACGTCTGAAGATAATAAATAAAATGTCTATACAATGCTCGTATATGCGTATGCAATCGTACACATGAATTTTAATACTTTCCATCATGTAATACAAACACAATTATTAACTCTAATTTATGTTTTTTTTTTTTTTATTGTTAAAATAAAACGTAAATATTTTTATTACCACATTCCGTATATCGAACGACAAAGTATTAAATGATTTTCTGCAGGACATAATTATAATAAATTAACAATTAAATATCGACCATATTCAAAAGTCTTTACAATACCGAAGGTTAAATTGAAAAGAATTTAAAATAAATGTTGGTAAATATTTACCTAACATAACCGTTGACTATATTATTACCGTGATTTAAATCTTAAACGAAAAAATCCCTTCGGCGTCATTTAATTTCCCAGAAATTTTTTTTAGTAAATTTTGGTAAATTTTACGATTTCGGATAATATCCTCAAAGGAAAAACAATAGCGCGTTTACGACGAAAAAAACAATTAATATAGTTTAAAAATTTAATGCCGTTTATAGATACGGAGATATCATTTGGATTTATTTCAAAATGATATGGTGGGTCGTGAAAACGAGTTGTGGAATTCAACGATGATATTCGAGATGAGGGATGATTTTTGAGTTTTGATACTTAGCTCGTCATCCGATCTCGATCTCGTAACGATATGACATTATATACAATAATATTGATATGATACGCGTTATCTGTGCCGGCTCGACGTGAATAATAATATTATAATATCGTACGTTGAACCCCCGGAGTCGTAAATCAGAACGATACGACACTATTATTATTATTATTATTATTATGGCATTTAAAATTCTACGTTTTACGCGTAATATAATAATATAAAATACTGGCGTTCGACGACGACGTCCGAACGAATAAAAACGAAAAAACATTCGTTTTATAAATGGCCGCCTCCCGAAATACTCTTCCCCCCCCCCACCGAAGGGGTGCAGGGACGTCCGATATCGCGGGCTATTACACGTACACGATAATAATATATATAATATACGTCTGCTCTTCCTGTGCAGGTCCTGTGCGTTATATTTTAAATAAATTATATTTCCCGTTTTAAATATACGCGAGAGTGTGTGTGTGTGTGTGTGTGTGTGTGCGTGAAAAACGGCAGAGTCGGATTATATAATATATTATATTATTTTGTAATATTTATATACCGCGGTTATGTGTGTATAATATACGAAACAAAGGGACATTAAGATAATGGAAAAAAGGGGAGGCGGCGGCAGGACATTATAATATTATATAGCGTCCGATGTTTGTATTTTATTTTATTTTTGTCCTGCGGCCTGCGAATCCTCGTCCCTCCCCCCCCCACCGGTACCGTACACCTTTGCGCCGCCCGTCGCTGGACGAGACCCAGAAAATGGTCAAACAATGACTAATGGCAAAAGCCGTAAATATAATAAATCTAGGTTTTGGCTCGGAAAACGCGGGTAATCCCCGGGGCGCGCGCATCGCATAAATATATATATATTTACGTATCCAGGGTCCAGGGTTTTAGGGTTTTAGTAAATTTCTACCCACGTCCCCGTGAGCGTATATGCGACCGTGTTTGTGTGTGTGCACGCGCAAAATCCCATTTCTGTCACTAAAACAAGATAGGAGAAAAGGACAGACGGGGAATTGCCGACCGACTACCCCCTCGTCCCCTACGACCGACTACCCTTCGGTCGCCCCGCAGATGCGCCGCCGTCAAACGGACGCTCGTCTAACTCGACAACCACCCCGCTCCTCCAAGTGGTCGTATACCGGCGAATTTCCACCGTTTTCCGCCCCCGTCCTATACCCGGAATCCCTTCGAAACGTATATTATATAATATAGTATATAGCCCGCGTTTTCCGTTTTCGCGATGGAACGGGAAATAGACGCGTACGCATATACAAAGGTCCCCGCACTACCGTCGTTATCCCGCGCGAAACCTCTCGGCCGCCGCCGTCCCTTTCGCCGCGACCCGTCCGGCGTATGTGTAACTGTGTGCAGAATTCCAATGAAATACAGCTGCCTCACCGCTTTATCGTCCTCTTTCCGCTTTACCGTTCCTTCCACCGACCCCGCGGTCTTTGCATTTTATCGGCCCAATTCTACACACATGCACGCGCAAGTATTCACGTATTTAATATCACATACACACAAGTTTATATATGTACATTTATACACCCTCATATATATATATATACGTCCCTTCCCCTTTATATATATATATATACGGTCCGGACCGTCAGGTACCCCACCGCCCGAACCCCCTCTGACAAAATAAAATGGCTCTCTTTGACATAAGGGTATCCCTTACTCTCCCGTCCCCATGAAAAACTTTTCCGGCCATCTCATTGGTCCGCTCCAAACGGGCGGTCCCTTTGTACTTATTCGACCCCGAAGGGACGATGAAAAAACGTATCGTTAATAATATGACGCTGAACAAAAAAAAAAAAACAAAAAACAAAAAATAAATAAAAATAAAATACACACACACACACTGCGATTTAATTTAAAATAAAAATGAAACGTAGGAAAAATGTGAAAAAAACCCTCGATTTATCTTATTGGCGTTTTTATATAATATTTTACCGAACCTATTAATAATTATGACGGACATGTGCTGCCCTGTATAAAAATTGAATATAAAATTACCTCCATTCTATACATATTATAATATATAGATGTATAATTATATAAACAATATGTTTTATGTATAGATACTTTTTAAATTATTATTATATTTTATATTCAAAGACCTTTTTTTTTTGCTTATTGACTAATTGGCGTACGTGTTTTTTTTTTTAAAAAAAAATATTAATTTTAGGATAGAATGATTCAGAGATTGATTATTTATCAATATACTCGCATTATTAATGTATGGATATTATTATTTTTTTAATAATAACAAACAATAGTTCAAAATTATACCTACCTACGCGTTTTGTTAAAAAAAAATCGGCCTCAATTGTTCCGTATAATAAAACTTTTAGAAACACGACGATTTTTTTATTACTAAGCTTTTTATGCTGATATTATTATTATTATTATTATTATTATTATTATTATTATTATTATTA
>JAIUCT010000010.1:13191332-13239250 GCA_021307375.1 Tetraneura akinire
TTATTATTATTATTATTATTATTATTATTATTATTATTATTATTATTCAGTTGTATAATAAGAGAGGTATGCACATCATTCTATATTTAATTTATAGTATTGATATGCCAGCTAATACTTTGGAGTAATATTTTAAATATTTTCATTAAATATTTAGTCGCATATTGGGTTGGTAAAATAATGTAATACGTATTTGTCATTTTATCATACGCATTCTTGTATTTTATTATTGTTTAAAATGATGACATTTAATATGTTTTATCAACTGATAATATATTTTATGTTGATAAAAATATATATTTTTACGAGAAAGACTAAAAAAGCGATTAAGCTTAATTGAGTCTAGACGAAACTCGAAGACAAAAGTAAAATAGGTCAAATACGAAAGAGAAAATAATAGAAGATAGTGTAATAGAATATTATATGTTTTCTGGTAGGTATATGCGAATTGAAATATAATTATGTGATCTATATGTCCATAACTGTTTGAATGAACCTAGTTTATATAATATATTATTGTGTATCATATAATTATCAGAACATAATATATTATATCACGTAGGGGAGATCACATCCAAGCCGGATTATTCATCTATTAGTTCAATCGTCACGGATATTAAATCGAAATACTATGCGTATTATGTATAGTTATTATTTTCTTAATATATGATATTACGTTTTTGGATAGGTAAATGGTAATTTATTATAACGGATAGTTATGTAAAATTTCAGAAATTTAATATTCTAGACATTTCAAAAGAGAATTTTTCGGAAATTTCTGAAATTAAAAAATTTAATTAAATTGTTTAATAAAGCTTATTATTCAGTCTTTAGGTGTGTAAATATTATTAATATATAAATTATAATATATATTATTAAAAAAACATTAGAAATATACTATTCAAATTTTATTAATTTAATATTCAAATATTTTATTTTTAAAATATAAACAATAAACCTAATACAGAGGAAATAAAAATTAAAAATCAGAATCTGACGTTGAAGTATAATTTTATAAAATAATATTATCTTTCATAATATAATATATTTCATTCGCGGTATCAATTGCTTTATTATCAAAATAAAATTAATGTAAATAAAAACGAATAATACAATAATTTTTCTCAAGAAATTTCTATTGGAAATTTCCTACTTACATCACTAATAAAGGGTAATATTTTATTGTAATCTGTATAATAATTTTATAATATAGATTAGGTATATTTATTTATTTTTTACTATAAGTGTTGTATTGTTTTCAATTATTATTAATCGACATTGATTTGAAAAATGATGTGTTTACAATTCAATAGTGTGTGTGTGTGTGATGAGAAAGGGAGGATTATAATTTTTTTGCATTAAAAAATCAATTACGGCAAATTTATCGTTTATATTGTTCGGATCGTATTTATTTTTATTTTTAATTATTATTATGAAATGCGTACTTTTTGTTTTATATTAATTGTAAAGTTTAAATTCGTTTTAATATTTATTCAAACGAATATGTATGTGCTATGAACGAAATTATTTTTTTAGATACTGATCAGAGTGAGGAATGTATTATACGAGTACAATAATGTGCATTTTAATTATTTTCATTTTTTTTTTTTTTTTTTGTATTCGGGTCATTTTTTAATTTCTTGATAGTTTTCTTATATGATAGAGAAGAAATCTATACCGACTGTAAAGCAATAAAAATAGGGGAAATTTTTTTTATTATTTTAGCATATACCTATATAGAGGAAAATTAGAGAATTTAAATTTTTATTATGTATATTCACAAAGATGTTTTCATGCCAGATACAATTTTAGAACACCTATGGTTATTTTTAGTTTATATTTAAACATTTACAAATTTACTTGCATCATATACAATTTTAGTTTAAAGTTTTGAAAATTATATACGAGTTTATCCATATTATTATTCATAATTTCTTAAGGTAACGTAAATATTTAAAATTTTAAAAATCACTTCATTAGAATTTATTTATATTTATAATGAAATTATTTATAATTTATATCATTGTTTTCAAATATAAATTATTTTTTTTTATAATAATACAAAATAATATTTTTTCCATCACTATTATATCGTTTTATTAAGTATACAAAATTATTGCAATTACATTTTTCACTCCATCAAATTCTCATGAATAAAGTAAAAAAATTCAGCGCAAGAGAAACCATAGGAAAAATTGAAATCCTTTACGTTGTCAAAAATGAAACAAATTAAAAAATTTCTAGTAATAATATGATAAAGGCACAATACAATAATTTTGTATATTTCAAAAATGTACTAAGAAATTTACTTTTGTAAATTTCGGAATGGTACGTGAAAATGTATGCAATTTATACCATTTTTGTTAATTAAATTTCGATCACGCTATATTTTATTATAAATAGTGCTATACATTTATTGCCCAGTGAAATTATTGTTCATATTCGATATGATAATAATTATACTATACATTTACATCTAGGATATTAATTAGTATATGTACAATTGTAATAGTTATATTTTTACAGGTATGCTAATTTAAATTATGGTATAATATAATTCAGATTTTTTGTATTCTGTGGATTTGGTCATAGAACTTGGCAGATTTGTTCGGATATGCGAAATTGGTTGCGGAGATGTCGATATATTTGACATTCAGTGATGATGTGGTTGACTATTAGTGGAATGTCGCATGACGCATGTGTCACATTGTGGTGGATCATCTTTGCTCATCAAGTAGCTGTGAGTTAGGTGTGTGTGTCCAATTCGGAGGCGGTTAATTACTGTTTCGCCTTTTCTATTAAGATCTGAGTTTGGCCATACAATGATATTGTTTTTTATTTTGTTTAATTGGTATTGAGTTTTCTCCAATTAGATAGGCATTTATTATTTATATATGAGTTTATTTCGTTCTTAATGTCTAAGTATGAGGTATTATTTATGGTTGGAGATGTTATTGCGGCAATTGCATTAAGTGCTTCGTGATCAGCTTTCTCGTTTCCTGGGATGTCTGTGATGCCCAGGAATCCATATGAAGTGATATTTTTCTTCCATTTTTTTCAGCTAAATATGTTTCATTTTAAATAAATTTTGTAATATCAGTTGGATTTTGCGTATTTGTGATGGCGATTAGGTTGCTACATTATTAGGTATATGGAATGAATGTTACTTTAGAGTTATTGAAATTTATTTATTAAATTGTTCGGTTTGGTTGTACATGTTTCGGGCATTGTAGACATTGGCCATTTAGTTAATGTATGACACCGTCTCGCAAAGCACGGTTTTAGGTCGTACAAAACCCCCGACTATTCGCACTAGTATCAGGATTATATAAATAAGTATTAGGTTGATATTTTTTAGTCCATTGGGGTGTAGCACCGTAGCCTCAACCTCATGAAGTGTCGCGAAGCCAGCAGACAAAGTGAGCTATCTCTCAAAAAAATCTATCTCAAAAATTTATTCGTTTAAATACCATAACCTAAATAGTTTTAAAATATATTTCCTACTTTGCCCGAAACATATTTAAAAAATAGTTAATTATATTTAACTAGATAGGTATAAGGTATACCTATACTTAAATGAAGAATTTTTTTTATTATTATAATGGAGACAATAAAATTATCAAGGTAATAATTTATTCTTTTATAAAAAAAAATCATATTATATAACTAAAAATCAAAAATTATTGTGCATAGTTTGTGTTACCTATCTTAACTCTTTAAATCTATATTTAATTAATAAAAACTCTCAAATATTACTATTTAGTTTTAATCTAGTAATATTTATAATTAACTTTTGAACAATAGGACAATCACAATACATATTATTGTAATAATTAACTATTAAGATAAAAATAATTTTAATTTTATTTTTTCCACAAAAATATCCGCTAAGTACGAACAATTGAAATTTTGAAATATTAACTTATAGGTAAGTTATAACACTTTTACACACCTATAAGGTGATCAATCGCTAATACCCGCTACCCGATTGATATATTATAATATCATTTTCGAGTTCATTATATAATATATCATATTATTATTTTATGAAAGTTTATACACGCGGTTTTAACCGTTAGGATTATTGTATATTTTTCGTTAATTATTTAAGGGATAACTGGATTCAATTGGCTACGATAAGCCGATCTATTATTTACACCCTCTCGTTAATATTTAAATATATACCTAGTCATATTGATAGTAGTATTGCACAGTAATATACAGCTGCATTATATGTAAGATAATATATTAAAAAACAAACAGACTTAAAGCTGACAGTGAAGATAAGAAAACCCATTTTAATTTTTATTATATACACCGAGTATTGACTGTTGCAATACGAGTACATTCGATACGCGTTCTTTTAGACGTCAGTTTTATTGTGGGGATTCTATAAAAAAAAAATATTACTTATAAAAAAATGTAATCGGCTGAAACATAAATAGTTCATATATTATACTATTTATGAATTGATATAGGGTTTGCTATGTGAATGAACTTTTTATAAAATAAAAATAAATAATAATAATTAATTTGTAATATATCGTCATTAGAATTGTCGTATTATATAATATAATAATACATATCGTTTTATGAAAATTAATAAATTAAATTATTCAATGTTAAGTCGTTACTTATAACGTTTATTTTAATCATTTAGATATGATATCATAAATCGTTTATATATAGTATATGTTGTATAGACTCGTCGTTTTTTATTATTTATATTTCAAAAATGTCAATTTTACAATTATTATAATATTATACAGCGTACGTGTGTTACAAAGTTACACGTTTTCACTTTTTGACGTCTATAATTTGGGGGGATGGAAAAAAAAAAACTAAAACACGAAATAATTTTAAATAATTCATTTTAACCATAACTTATTTAATAAACCCGGAAACATATATTTAACACTTTAAATGTAGCATGATATATTCAATTATAATGAATTACAATATTACATATTATTTCGTTTCGATCCAGAACAGTAAAACGATTTACTCGATTTGTTTTTTATCATACGCGCAGGCGCAGACACATAGGTCAGTTTAGAATTTATAAACGTAAAAATAATATTCGAATATATTGTATTTATTTTAGGAAATAAATAATAATAATATTGTCAGGAAGGTTCCATTCGAATTACGAATATTATGCTATGTAAATCCAAAAATAATAATGTATGTAATAATGTATAAAAATAATAATTTTGTTGCGAAGTAATGAAAATTTGAAAATTTAAATACCAATCATACGAATAATATATTATAAATCATATTTGTTTTCCGTACGGTAATTTAATAATTATTAAACAACTATAATATTATATTTGTATATCATTAAGGTAATAAAGACATGGATATACACGTTAATGAATTTATACATGTCAGTTTGTAAAAAAAAAAAAAAATATGTATTTTAAACGTTAAATTTTATTTATCATTATTTATTATATTTTATTTAATAATATTGTAATTTATAATTATTTCTCTCGTAACGAACGTAATATTAGAATAATTAGAGTTTGTTTTGTTCATTATTTGTTTCTATTATAATATTATTTAAAGTACCTATACCTACTTCGCAGGTACTTAATTTATTACTAAAATATTTATAAACTTATGGATGTAACAGTTATATTGAAGCAATAGAATTACTTAGTGTAGTACAATTTTTACACGATAATTTTAAAGAATAATAAAAAAAAAAATATTGAAATACTTTACTCGTATTATAAAGAAGGAGTATTTAAATACACGTGAAAAACAATTGTAATGAATTAGTATTATTTCATTAAAAATGATAATTAGCTATCTGGTAATTAATATATTATCAATTTTGATAATAAACAGGTATATTTAGTTCAGAATTCTTTGGGTTTTATGAACTTTAGTTCAATCTGCATTTTAGATTTAGTTCTTATTATGTTCTATGCTCTACGGTTACGGTATATTAAGGGATAACCCTTATTTAATTTGTATAGGCAACTAAACGTTCATTCTAAAAACAATATTATAATAGGTTAAATTAATTCAATTTGTGTCTATAAAAATATTATAATATATAATAAATGTTATTATAATAATTATATACCCTTAAGTATTAATAGGTTATATATAAAAAATTATGTAACTTTGAAAACCAAATTTAAAGTTTAAACCTAGTATTAAAAAAAATGGATATGTTTAAGTAATAACTTTAGTGACTGCGATGATACTTATTACTGGGCAAAAAACAGATTAAAAATAATTATTTCATATTATATATTTTTTCTTTATGTAAATTACATTTTTCAAAATAAATAATTTAAATAGAAGCAAATTACTAAAATGCGTGTTAGTAAACGTACATGGCTTTTTATATATATATATAAAAAAAAAGAACTAATATATACATCTATTAAAGAATACTCGTATATGATAATAATCGCAAAAAAAATATTTTTATCAATATTCAGTGGTACGAAATAAATATCCTATTTTCGATAAAAAAAAAAAAATATTAAGTACTAATAATAATTTTTTTTAAAAATAGCATCGAGTAATTTTTGGATTATGATCGTTTTTCATTCCATTAACTGTTTTTATGTTAATATTAATTACATTAAATGTGCCTATGAATAATTATTTCAATATATGAATAATGTATTTTTATTAAAATAATTACGTACATACGCACAAAGTTTACGTTTGAACGACTAAAACTAATTAAAATCGTATTGAACTAAAAATCAAAATCGTGTTATAGGTATCCATTAATCGTATCTATAATTAATATTATATAAGTAAATAATTATAAGTTTCAATTGAAAATACCAAACACACAACGGATAATATTTATAAGAGAATAAATTATTTACGGATAATTATACGTGTAATATATAATATCAAAATTTATATAAAATTGACTTGTCCGCAATATGAACATTGAAAATACTTAAAAGCGAACTAATTTCAATTCCTCGTGATTTTTAAAATATTTTAAAAGGGAATAATAATTCTACATGATAATGTCTTTATTAATATTATTATACATTTTTACCGTGACAATATAACAATCAAATTATTTTGTAATATGATTTAAAATATTATGAATAAATTATTACATTAATATAATTATAATAAACAAATGTGCAGTGTGTATCAAAGTCCTCGGGGGGCTGAGGGGGTGGGTTCACAATACTTATAAGTAGAGACTGCAGGATTTTTATGTTTTACACTATGAACTGATAAATTATATAAACAATTTTAGCCCATAAAAAAGCGTATCTCATGGTTAAGGAATATATTGTGAAAAATCATATGTTTCAGAAATATATTGAGATTTTATTTGAAAATTTGAAAATAAATTATAAGTATAACGGTTAATAAAAAATGCAAAAAAGAAAAAAAAATTGCGACTTCTGTCAGTTTGCACTTTCCGGATGAAAATACGAAAAATAATGACGTCCAATATTATTACGAGTCACAAAAACGTTATTTTTATAAAACGTATTATGGTTTTTAATTTAATTTTTTTGAATTTATAAAATTGAAATTCAGATGTGTAACTCTGTGTTACAATAATACAAGTAAAATTAAATTAATATTACTTTTTTTTTTTTGAACATGGTATAATTATTTTCAACTTAAGATGTTGAATAATATTTTTAACACTCGAAAATGTATGTGTATTATTATTATTTTTATTTTTATTTGAGTAGTTACCTATAGCTAATTATAAAAAGAAGAGCTGATAATGCTATGGAAGGGATACAGGTTTAAGGGGATAGTGTTGAATTTTGATTAAAATTTGAATGCAATGATTTATCATTGAGAATATCATTTCAGTCGTGATTTATTCGTACAAACTATTTTTACCTAAGTTCATCATATAATATAGATAATATGTGTATTGATTAAAATGGTTACATTTATATAGTTCAATATAAATGACCATAAAACCCTAAAATGAGTCAGCTCAATACCCAAATCTAACAGTATTTAATTCAGAATCGTTTTTCGAATATAATGAAATGCATTGCATTCAAATGTTAATCAAAATTCAAGACTATCCTCTTTACACCTGTATCCCTTCCCTTGATTTTTTATACTTTAAATGAGTTTAAACAGCTATAAAAGAAAATCGTAATTGTAATAATTAATAATTAATTGGAACTGAGTTAAGTAAAATGTATATAAGCTTCAATAAATTTTAAAAATTGATTTTAACATTATTGTAAAATATTGAAATATAATAAGAAGAATCCATATAAATACTTAAAATATTGATTTTACTGAAATTTCAACTATACTATTACTTTTACTAACTAACTAAAAAAGTAGAGCCATGGGATTTTTCTAATATTTTAGTAAGATGTTAAGCAATGTGTGAATATACTTCAATAACAATTTTGTACCTAAAATTTCCAATTTTATTAAACATCATTTATATAAAAATGATAATTTTAGGAAATATTCAAAGATCTATATTTTCTCAAATAAATAACGTAACATTACTAAAATTTTATCACGTATACATTATGTAGTATTTAGAAGTGAACATCCAAAAAATTTTCAAGTCTCTAAATTTGGTCATTTTTCGGTAGTTTTCCCTATCGCATGACGCATAGATTGAATTTAGAGAAATTAGAAAAACGAATTGAATAAAGTACTAACTAAACAATATATTCTATCGGAATCATATGATATTCGTGAAAATTGGAGCTTTATTTCGCGTAGAAAATGTGTGTACATACAAACTAAAAAAAAAAAACCCAATACATTTTTCGCTTCACTTAAAATCTAAATAATAATTGAAATACTACTTACCTATACACTATATACATCAGTAAAACAACAAATACCTTTTCCTTTTTTTTTTTTTTTTTTTTGTATTTAATACATTTTAATAAAATATAATATATTTCCAAAAAAGAATATTTATGCGTATAAAATTATTTTTTAATTGAAATAAATAAAATGTACGTAGGTATTTATAAAAACATTGGCTGAAATTGCATGGGATATATTATGGTCCCTTTTGGCCACCTAACGGGCCCCTCGTGTGTGTTTATATATTAAATTTGTTATGTTCTCGTTACTTAGATTAATAATTGTTGGATGTTTTGATAATCAACTAGATAATAAATTTAAGAATTAATTATATTATAATTTATAAATTTATAAACATTTTTCAATAATTATTTTTGATAGTTGTTAGGAATTAGGGGTAAATGTAGGCTTCACATTGAACATATCAAAGTATTAATTGAAGAATACAATGATTTGTAATAATATTACGTATGTGTTATAATATAAAATAATTATTTTTTATATTAATTAAAAAATGAAAATAAAACAGATTACTCACGTCAATTAAAACAAATACTACGCCATTCATTATTTGTTTTTTAGTTTATTATTATTTTTATTATAAATTTTATATATATTATTACAATTAAATGCTGTTTTAACAGTTCTCGGAACGCGATCTCGAGGACAACATTTAAACGAATCGAGGTAGTTTTTTCTCCTGCGTTACTAGATAGAGCCACATACACTAGAATTCAACGTGCGAATTCTTCGTTTCGTTCAGTATATCGTAACACGACAAAACGTTTTTATATGAATAAAATTAAACAATTTATAAACGCATTGTTGTATATTTAATTATTTATATTTGATATATTATTAGAAATATTCTTTAGCAAAACGAATATGGAAAGTAATAAAAAATTATTAGTTTAAAACGTTTAAAAATTCTACACTTTATTAAACATAATATTGTATAGAAAAATACCCGATAAAATAAGTTTTTTTAATTCTATAAATCGTGTTTTTTTTTTTTTTTTTTAATCGTCACGTTTTATTATCATACGACAAGTTATCGTTTTAGTTTATAATATTCGGCGGTATATTATCATATTATCACGTTGGATTGTATCAAAACTGTTACACTAAACCGGGATTATTTAATTACATTTAATCATATTATTTATATACCGAGGTAACGTATATCATAATTATTATATTAGTTAAAGCAATTATTTCGTATTCAACTAAAATACGATAATTGTTCATTAAATTATAATAATAATCACAGCGTTCGTATCGATACGTTATCTACTAATTTTCAATAAGTATATTATGGAACAATGCGTAGTGTAATTTTAGTAAAATACGAGACCGCGTTTTAACAAATAACGTTAAAAATGTTATTTATTTATTTATTTTTCTAGATTAATCGCTATAGCCTAGTTTATCCTCATGTTATATTAATGTGAGAGAAAATCGGATTCACGTGAGTAATGCAAACAATAATTATTTAATAAGATAAAAAAATTTCGCGAAATTTGCAAATATTCCGACGTTTATTTTGTACAACTCATTTTTCGCCAAAAAAAAAAAAAAAAAAAAAAAAAAAAAACGAATTATTATATAAAAAAAAAAAATAATATTACGATCAATTCTTTACGAAACGTTTTGACGACAAAAATGGATTTCATATTATACAAAGTGACGAGAGCGTTTTCTTACGCGTTTCTACTGGGAAAAATCAATACGTGGCCTTTTGCGACGAGTGCGTGTGTCGTCGAATGGGGCGCGCCGAAGGATGCGGCCGGTCGCGGAAGGACCGTTACCGCGAACTCTTTGGTTCGCGAACGACGGCCGAGCGCACAATAATGCATTCGACGCACGGGCATAAAAGATAAAACGGTATGTATATAACGCGTATCTGGTATATATACCTTGGTTTATGCATATACCTAGGTTATATAATATTATTATATAACGTATACGGCCTATATATTATGTGCGATTATACACGGAATATAAATATAGATATATAATATAAAGTGCTTTGACCACAAAGAGATTCCGGGACCCGTCGGTCGCGTTGTCATCGCGAAAACGGAAATTGACAACTTTTGTTTTAACGTCGGTGCGTCGATGGCGCGGTGGGCGACAGGTGCGACGCGTGACGACCGGAACGCGGATCACGTGATAGTACGTAAATAATTATACGACACGAGAGGACGGATGGACGGAAAAGTTTGCGTTTTCCTACTATATGCGTATTAGCCGCACTAGAATAATAATAATTAATAATAATAATAATAATAATAATAATAATAATAATAATAATAATAATAATAATAATAATTATCGTATAAAGTATAGACGTTAAAATATATATAGGAGAAATGATAAAAAAAAAAAAAAAAAAAAAAAAAAAAAAAATAGACTAAAAAATGGCAATTATGGAGAACGATTTGTTATATTAAGTAGATTTGATTTTGTTACAAAAATAAATTACGAATAACATTACACGATCGACTCGCACGAGAGATTTATTCATTTTTTATTCGAATTTCTTTTTGAGACCATTACGTCCTTTCGTCTAACACCAATAAAAAGTCCCTTTTCCATTACGAACGAATATTATAATAGATATATTTTTAATCGTATATATTGCGCTATTATTTTATTGTATAATATAGATTTATTTTATTTGATTAAAGTACCATTTTTTTTTTTTTTTTACATTAAACAACTGATTTCGGTCGATAAAAGTCTTAATCACATGTTATACTTGTATTATTATAATATTTTAAAACGTTATAGAAAGATAAAAAATTTTTATTTCGATTTAGCTATATTTTGCTTGACGAATAGTATATTTAATATATAAATAAATAAAATATAACATTAAGAAGATTTTAAATCTAGTATATTTTTTATCAATATTATGTAAATATCGCTATATAGATATTAAATAAGAAATAATCACATAATACGAGTATAATATGTAGTAAAAATAAAATTGCGTGGATTAAAATATTTATAAATATTAACCATCACGAATTAATTGTATTTGTTCATCGATTTGTATGTGTATATCCAATATTTATTTTTATATTTTTTTAAATAATAATTTACAAAAATATTAAATTTTATATGTCTACGGGTCAGGTTTTTTCATCGTTTTCTATTCGATATATTAGCAATTAGTCGTATATAATAATGTATTTATTATGTATTATCGTTACCTCGTAGGTATACTTATTAATAATCATAAACTATTATAGAGGATATATACATACTATATAATATATTAATATAAACATTACCTAGGTATATAAATGTGAAAATATTATTATAACAATAATGGTATGTTTTCTAGGGATATACTCGTATTTATATAGTACACGGCGTATATATATTATAATTCGATGATTAAAGATTTATAAAATTATTAAATCGCGTGTTTACCTACCTACAAATAAATGATTTAAATTTAGTTTCGAACTAAATATACTATATACGAGTATATTTAGAAAAGCATTAATGTACTTATGTGTAAAGTCCATTTATATTAAGTATGAATCCATATAAATAAGTATATATAATATATATATATATAATATAGTAATTGTGTTTCATTTGTTTCAAGTGCAGCGTCCAAATATATGTGGTATAAATTTATTTCGCTATGAAACATAAATTCTCAGTAATTTTAAACGTACATTTATAGAGGTAATATAACTAACTTTATATATAAATTAATTATACCCGAGTTAAAAATATTTAGCGTTATAAAATTATATTCTATTATTCTAACCGCGAATGGCGAATGTACGACTAAAATGTCAAAAACAGTAAAACTGCAAAGTTTAATATGAAACATTATTCATATAATTATAAAATTTAAATAATACATATTATAATATTGAAATGGGTATAGGTGCATTAATACGTTAGAAAATGTTTTAAGTGATAAGGATTATAAATAAAAGATTTGTAAAAGATTTAAAAAATATCAAATATTTATGTATAATGTGTAATACAATTTATTACTCAAACATAAAAGTAAAATATTTTGTTATGATTTATTTTCCTTTTTTTTTTAAATATTGTAACTATTGTTAGTTTTATTTTTATACCATAATATGTTTATATATAATTAAGTGCAATAATTTGAATATTCACGATAAATAAATAAAATAAATTTATCAATTTCAATTATCTAAATATAAATATATAGACGCCATAAAAATATTTTTTGTTGAGTTTAGTAATTTTTTAATAATCCGTTATCTATATTGTTATACGAATGGCTTGTTGGTTCATATATATAATTATATTTATATAGTTACATAAAATTTAATTAAACTCTTTAATTCACTTCATCATTTATTATTATATTAATTACAAATATTTTGGAAAATTTAAATATTTATTCATATTTTAACTCTCTCCCTAATTAAATACTTACTTATTACAAATTGTAATATAGTTAAATAATACTCTTTAAGTTTATCTGAAAGTTCATATTATAAAGACTATATTATTAGTTATATAATATAGGTGAAGAATTAATTTATAGGAAATAAACTTCACATAGGTTACTACAAACCAGCTTATATTTATCTAATCCGGACAGATTGTAAATATTTTAGACTTTATATGTATACATTTTATAAGAGATATATAGTGCAAGTTGATTTTAGAAATTATTAAATTTATCAGACCAAATATATTATATTAAGTATAATTTGTGAGAGGAAATAGCAAACTTCAAATATATAATGTTTGCTTTTGCTTCCACTATAATTCGGATTAATATCGAAAATCGTATATATTATATACACAGGATTCTATTATTATTTTAAGCACTTAATTGCAATTTGATTTTTGGTATTTGTACACGTTCATCAGACCGAAGAATATTATTATGCAGACAGGATTTATTCATATATTATGTCATCATATTTACTAGATTTTTCATACCATAACCATAACATATAATTATTACATATTATACTTACTAGTTTCTTTTGTCTTTGTGGTAGGTATCAGGTATATATTTTGCATATTTGCATATTATAATAATTTGAGCAATAATGAAATATTTTTATTATCTTTTAGAGTTGAAATCATACTAAACACATGTGTATAAATTAATATTCACAGTATAGAAAGACGTTAGATAAAAGACGAGATTTATGATAATATTTGATACGATCGTATTTGCGTGGGAACTCGTTCGAAACAGGGTGATCACTATTACTATAACATAATAATAATAATAATAAATAATAATAATATAAATATTCTTACGGAATAATTTGAATACGCATTATATACATCATATTATTATTGTGATATTATAATGTTTTGTAACCGAATAGTGTTTGCGGGTGCGAAACGTTTGTGGGAACGAACTGACCGAACCGGTCGTGACGACGCGAGTGAAAATATTCACCCTCGCGTCGATAACACATACGGCGTATAGCATATACGTATAAGACGTCGCAGCTAGACGTGCAAGTCGGACGCTGTACGCGAATTAGTGCGGTTTGTCGTTCGTACCTATACTGTGGTATATTCGTGTATACCGCCGTGACTGCGGTCGCGGTAACGTACATATACGCAGCGTAATAATATAAGTTTAGATAACTCGGTGTGGCGCGAAAACGAGGTTAAAAAGTAAGCGCGTATAATAAATATAATATAATATTTTATTCGCGTATCGTGAAGAACGAGAGCGGGGGGAAGGGGGGAAATGAAAAATAAATAAAAAAATCGTATTCGCACGCGCGGAAAAAAAATCGTATCTTTTATCTCGCGCGCGCGACGCTCAGATACAGTTTTTTCCATGTATTCGTGCCACGCCCAGAAATATACACCGGAAACCGCGGAAAAACTCGCGGCGGAGGGTGAAAAAAATAATATTTTTTCCCTTTTTATTCCCGAGTATAAAATATATTTTTATATATCCGTGTAGTTTTTTTTTTTTTTTTTTTATCATTATTTCTGACCGTATTTCCGAGCGCGCGCCGCTTTTCTCCGACGTTGTGGAAAGTATACCTCTACAATACGACGATGATAAAATACGCCGCCGCCGCCGAGTGAATGGGCGAGCGGTCGCCCGCATGACGACGGTGTCGCGGCGGCGGGGGCGAAGAAATCAAAGATGGCCGTCGCGACTGGACTGGCCCGCGCGTGCGCAATACCGCACGACGCCCGCACTACCACGTAACGTCATCGTCGTCGTCGCCGCCGCCGCCGCGTCGTACAATAATAATTATAACGTGAGTACGCATATATTATTATTATAATTATTCTAATAATAATAATATATAGGTTTATATTTATATACTATTTAATACCACACCCTCGAACCGTTTTTACCACTCGTCCGGTCCGAATTTTATAAATTATTATTATTGTAACGACTCTCGAGAACTATATTACACGTCACTACTACGAGTAATATGCGGAATGCGGACGCCTCCGATCGCGAACGCAGACATGATGGCGGCGCGGACCCCCACGCGTTCCGTAAATAACGCGACCGGACGCCCGCCATCGCACGCGCGTAAGGGCCGCGCCACACTAGGACGGTTACGCCGTCCGGCGACGACCGTCCGGTTGCGCCGTTCATTAATAACAACAGTGATATAATGGTATGTGTCACACTATCACGGTTGCGCCGTTCGTCACCGTCCGTAAAATTTTAAAACGTTGGCTGATCCCGTTTGTCCGGCGCAACCGTCGAACCGTTTGTAATGAAAACGCATGGTTTCTTATCATACGCGTCAAACATGACGGTGCAAACGTCCGGTTTATGAACTTTAAACATTTGTCATATAATAACACGTATAGTGTTTATATATTGCGATTCGTTATCCATACTAAAATAAAAATTAAGGTTTTAATGTTTTATGATTTAATCGTTGTAAATACATTTTTTGAGTTAACCTACCTTAGAGATATCCTTCAAACTTCAATATAATAGGTATTTTAAACGTATTTAAGGTTTTTTAAATAGTTACTTTAAAAAAAATTATTCTCTTCAAAGTTACAACAAAATATCTTAAAAATATTATAAACGTGCCAACGTGGTATTAACAAAAAGCTAGGCAAATAAAACGAAAACGACGGCAAAACCGTTGTAGTGTGACACATCCCAAAAACCGACGGCGGAATCGGACGGTCATCGCCGGACGGCGTAACCGGCATAGTGTGACCCGGCCCTAACGACGTACAATTACGCGTTATAATTATTTTATTATAATATTAAATACGCGACGTCTTATCATCTTATATAATAATATACGGTTATTCGAGGCGTAATAATTAATAATTATAGTAATTACTAATTAGTAATTAATAATTATTATTAATTATTATTACGCGATTCCAAGTGACGAACGCGACGACGACGGCCCGCAAGCCGCAACGGTCGCCGAATCCGCATTCGCGATTATACGAATAAGGACGACGCGCGGCGGCAATAATGTGATAATATTGATTCGAAATACCGTCGTCGTGTCGTGATGGTCCGCCTGCGCTTCGCTCTTTGATATATTCCGTCCTGCCAGCAGAACGCTTTTAACATGTCACATTATAATATATTATATTATATACCTCTATATTAAAAAAACAACAACAACAACAACAATAATAATAATAATAATAATAATAATAATAATAAAAATAAAAAAAAATTATAATAAAATTGCCCCAAGTAAAGGCGGCGGTCTTTTTTGCGCGTCTTACGCTTCGATAAACGTCCAGGCTGGTTCGTCGGTCAGTCGCCCTGCCTATATTAATATAATATTATCATCGCATAAGAGCGATAACGATTCGTTTACCGCACATTATCGCTTTGATGTCGTCATTATAATAGATATTATTATAATTTGCAGACGTATTACTTCCAGAAAAATTAATCTTCTCTCGCACAACCGACTGTCGTCGAGGCGTTTATTTTTCGCCAAATCATTATAATATTTTTCAAAATTTTCACTAGCATCACATTATAATTATATAATTTATAATATAAGACGATCGAAATTTAACGCGATGAAATCTTTTCAATATATTACATTTATACTTGCTTTTTCAATTTTTCAATTTTTTTTTTTTTTCGTATAATATGCTATAAGGTAAATAAAAATGTTTCAAAATTTCCATTATTATAATAAAATAATATATACCTATATGAGTACTTGTATGAAGTCATTTGGACTCAGGAATAAATGAAATTTCAAGAGGGCGCCAAAAAAAAATCTCAAAATTTACCTATTTTTGTTGTAAGTATATATACTCTAATACAATCAAAAATTATTTTTCAATCGTGTGTATAGGTATCGTAAATATTATGTATAATAATTAATAATAATTAACAATCGGATTCTCATTTCCAGTTTATTAAAATTATAGAAATTTATTTTTATTTCCAAGAGGAGCAAATGTTCTATTTTGGCCCTTCTCGATTATTAATCGTGATATATTCTAATATATTATGTAAAAAATATACGAACTAATATATTATCTTCTTCATCATCTTTTTCTTCGTAGTCGACGGACTTTAAGTTTTAAGACCAAACTGACAAACATATACTATGCCATTTCTCTCTATCCTCAGCTAGGACTTGCCAATCAGCATCTGGTTCAACTCGTTCCACATCTTTTGACACCTGGTTTTCAAACGAAGTGGTTTTACGCCTTCTAGAGAGCCAAATAGTACCTTATTGTGTATAAGTACTTTTTCTTTTCGCCATGCGTGGCCAGCCCAAAAGAGTCGCCTCTTTTTTATATCGTCGACTATATGTTTGGTTTTTGATATAGCTCCCCGATTTCCACATTATGTCTGAATACTTTCCTTTCAAATGCTAAGAGTTTTTTCTGATGCGTCTTATGAAGCATCCAAGTTTCGCATCCATACACTATACACATCACCTGCACTGGTCGAATAAGTGTTCTTTATACAGTTGTGCTTATTCTTGCTTTTATCTCCTCTTGTATATCAATATTTTGAATAATTATAGCTGTATACCTATTAGTACTTGGTACGAACATATCAAATATAATCATAATAACTGTATACGAAAACGGTTTATGTTTATGGACAATAATATTAATCATTATTCATTATCACTTATAATATGAGGTTAGTTTTCTAATTTTTTATTCTGCGTTTAAACATAAATCATATTATTATTATTATCATTACGTTCCCGTTCGTATACGACGCATGCGTATAAAATTATAATTATTGTTTCTATACACACACATATACTAACTATATAATAGTATAATTTAACAGTAAATAAATTATAATATAAATACCTACGAGGGTATATTTTAAACTTTATCATATAATAACGTTTCGTATATATTATACAGTTTACTTTTGACGTATATATTATTATAATATTATGAAGTAAGGCCTTTGTATAAAGCTATGAAATTATATTATAATATCGTACTCACTATTATTCGTATGACGTATATATCACAGGGTTTTCTATTAAATCACAAAATTTTATATAATTATATTACGACCGCTAGAATTGTTATTTTAGTACTCCTTATTTACGGTGTAGGTATAATGTACCGTATATACATACCTACACTAGGTTCCTTAAAATTCAAACTCGCGCGTTTATTATTTATACCAGGTCAAACATTATAGCTTTGTTCGGTGTATAAAATATAATATTATATGTTAGGTATATTATGCGTGTTTTAAATAAATATATGTATATAATATACGTACGCCTTTATTGTTCGTTTATTTATTTAATATTATATTATACAGACCTATTATTATGTTATTCGGTATCGTTTTAAGTTTTCATCGTATTATATTAAAAGTTTTCCATAAAACGTTTTTTTTGTTTTTTTTATTATATTAGTATCAGAATATATTATAATATGAATCATTATATTGATTATACGCGCATTTAGTTGTAAACGAATTTATTAAGATTATTTTTGAAAAAATTAAATTTATAACAATATACATTATAATAATTCATAGGCGAAAATTCACTGAACTTTTTTTGGGGGCTACCACAGCGTTATTATATCAAGAATTATTGAAGATGATTAGACGAACGTGCCTCTATTGATGTTAAGATAATCCAATTTAATATAATTATTATGTATATACTTATATATTAGAGTACAACGGTGCATAGGTATTATATAGACATATAGAATTGTAAAAAAACGAAAACGAATTATTGATAACACAAATATTCGAATTCCCTCAATTCCTCCCTATTTCTTCCTATAATTAATATAAATAAAATTATAGGTACCTATTATTATTACATATTATATATATATATAGTTTCTTAAAAATCTAAATAAATCGTAAATCTGATAAAATAATTTAATAATGATAAATAGGTATAATTATGAATTTGTCAAGTTTGACTAAAATATTGTATATGTATTTTTTTTTTTTCAGATTAATCTATATATGACGTATTTCATTATGAAGAATCGAAAGAAAATAAAATTTATATTATAGATAAGACAAAATTAATTTAAATTTAATATTTATAATAATATGTTAATTTTTTATCCGTTAAAGTGTTAACTGTTGATTTGACTTTTTTTTTTTTAAAAAAAAAGTATAAATGTAATAAACAATCTACATTTAATTTGTATGCCAGTTGTTTATATAAATATATATATAAAAAAAATGGGTTCAACGAACAGGTGTTTACTGCGAAATACAACTATACCTACATACAAATCGTTTTTTAGAACAAATTTTAATTATATTATTATATAATATTATGACGTTTTTTAATTTTTTTTTTTTTTTTTGAATTTATCATATTATAAATATTTAAAACCAATAATAATTTAGTATAATAATATTAACTAGTCGAGTCGAATATTTTTGTAAAGTTTACATTACCGTAATAACAATAATATAATAATTAGTATTATACGAATTAAAAATAATTTAGTTTATAAATTATAAGTTATGAGTTGATAATGAAAAGATAAAAAAAAAAAAAAAAAAATACGAAATAATCATTCGTAAAATGTTGATAAAATAATAAAATATTCTTGATCGTATTATATTATAATTTATGCATGTTCCGTGTACGATCGCTAAACCGATATACCAGCGCCGATGATAATATTATAATATAATTTCATCAATATTTAATAGATATACGAACACGGAATTTATTTTTATGTTAGATTCTGCTGATAAATTATAAAATATGTATGTAAATTACATTAATTTATGATAAATTTAATTTAATTGCATTATAATGGTATGGCGAAAATACGTTTTTAAATATATTTTATTTTATGTATACAATTTGACCATCACGATAATATTATATAATATAGTTTTTCGGTCGAGATTCTTAAACAATAATAATATATACTCGTATGACGTATTATTATAATTATTTAGTCGACGTTATCTGAATGGACGAAAAAGGGTAGTTTTTGAATACTGGGGATGAACGTTATTGGATTTTACTATATAGATTCGGAGTGTACCACGAGTACAGTTCATCATTTTACAGACTACAATTTATAATATATACCTATGTGAATTCTCGAATAAATTTTGAAATTCCGGCTTAGGTAATCGGAATAGAGTTTAATAAAGGTGATCCTATATATATGCATATTATACGTAGGTATATTATTATTATAATTGTTGTTGAAATTGATATGGTTGTTTAAACTGGTGGTTTGAAATGTCAAAAATGCAACACGATAGTATTTTACGAAATAATAATATAATTATCATATAGTTATTTATAGTTTTTTAATAATTACCACGGTATAGAAATCGAAAAACCCGACTATAACATTATCGTATATTATAATAGTTGGTTAAAAATTATACGAATGAAATCCCAGGAAACATCAGCACGCCAGACATCGCGTACAGTTCACCTTCACAGACATGTGTTTTATTATACGTACGTCAAAAACCTATAGGGAAATTGCAAACAAAAATAAGTACAAACAAAATATTGTTTATTAATAAAAATTGAAAACAAAATGGTATAAATGTTATTTGAAACCGATAAATTTGAGTGGAAAAACGTTACAAAATAAAATTTTTTATAATTATTGTAATTGAAATAGTTAAAAAAAAGTATATTCGTTTTATAATTTTCCACGGGGTGACTAGTAACCGCATTAACGGGCGCCCTCGTGTGTTGTTTCTAATATTTTATATTATATTATATTATCTGCGTACCCTATATAATATTATTTATATATTATATATAGTATTTCGTTGTTGCAGCTAGCTCGTTATTATTTTATGTATACGCATAATATACGTTTCCCAGATCGTATCCGCCGATCCGCGGAACAGCGTTGGAAATTATTCATGATTTTGCCTTTTGTTTTGGCCGTTGCCCGGCGGCGTTCCTTAATCTGAACGTTTCAACAATCGAAATTTAACAATTAAAATCAGCAAAATATTTGCCATTCTGTAGTGTGCGGATAACAATATACCTATATAATAATATATAACCGTGGTAACGTTTTGCCTCGTTCGCTCGCGACCCAATATAACCGCCGCGAAGAAAATCTGAAACGCGTATAAATAAACAATATGATAATAATAATCATTTTACCTATGGAATAATATATAATACGTTATACGTTAAACTACAACGTAAATATTATATCTAGGATATATTACGAAAACCGTTAAAATTGATTAAAAATATTACTTTTAGATATAAAAAATGGCTTTACTGGACTTCTGGCTATTTCCAAAGGCGAAGGAACCGATAAAAGGACATGAGGATTTGGATGACATATTAAACGTGCCGTGAACAGTTTAAATTCTGGAGACTTCCAAGGATGTTGCCAGAAATGGAAAGAACGATGGACCGAATGTGTTAGACTCGGAGGAGAGTATAAACTGTGAAGGCACGGGTGCATAAATTATTGTAAATATTAAATAAATGTTTTAAATACGCTGAAAGTATTTTTGGATAATTTTATAATCATTGTTGTCATTACGCATAATTAATTTTTTTTATAATAAAAAAGTGTTTTCGAAATCTTTTCGTTGAGTGTTTTACACTTAACATGTACGGAAAACGTAAACGGTATTTTTTTGGCTCTCGGGTCTAAAAAAAAAAAAAAACGTAAACGAATATTTTATTTGTCATAATAATATAGAGGACACAATATACAAATTTTTCCACGAGTGAGCGTTTTTTGTACCTATAAATAAACAAGTGACTCATATTGACCGTGTTAACACGCAGGTCTATATTTTTTAAACACATTTTTTTAAACAATTCCTAATATTGATTGTTTTAATCAGTATATAATTCATTAAAAATTTTTAAATATACATTTGCGTTTAATTTTTATACTAAATTATGTAAAATTATGTAAAATTATATTTAAAGTACACAATAACGGATTAAAATTAAATTACCGATTGAAATTTTTGTGCGCGTTTTTCTTTTTTTATGTATTATTTTTAATACAATAATAACCCTCAAAGTTTTATCGCCAATACGAAGGGGAAAAAATATATTTTTTATTTCTCCACGAGAGGGCTGACGTGGTATAATAATAAACTTATAATAAAAAAAAAAATAAATATTAAAAATTAAATATTAAAAAAAATAAAAATAATTTATAATATTTTTTTTATTTTTTTATATTTTTTTTATTTTTTTTTTTATTTATAATATTTTTTTTTTAATATTATTTAAATATTAAATATTTTCTAGAAACATATTTATCCATCATAATAAATTATTTAAATGAATTAACTACCTAATTATTTATTTTAAATAAGGAATAAAGTTTTATTTAGAGGATATACATATAATATAAAATTACATATACGATAAATTGCTTAATTATAGTCTATTATAGGTACTATAATTAACGAATTATAAAATTCAACAAACTATAATAGTGAGGTTCACTAGAAATCAATAAATTATAGAATTAAAGACTTAATTATAATTTAATTTGAATTCAGAATGATTTACGTGGCCTGTTTACGAAATTAACTCAGTTAGTTATTAATTTATTAATATCTATATTATAATATTATTACAGTGTCAAAACAGCTATAAATCTATAATGTGAAATGTTTTGAAAATCGTATATATTTATGTAATATACGTTTTTTCAAAATTTTTTTTTTTTTTTAATATAAAATTGAATAAAATTTTTATTGTAACGTATAAAATATCAATAAGTTATACATAGAAATATTAATTTCTTCTCGTAAACCTAAAACATATTTATGATACGAACAAACGTTTTATAAAAATGAAGTACGTCAAATTTAAGTATAAAACCAATTTAAGCGATGAACAAGCGATTGATTTGAACTACAAAGTTTTATCTTTTATGCATATACTCGTACCAAGAAATTTTAACAAGAATTTTTAAATTTTTATTAGAAATATTTAATAGACAAGCAATTTAAAGCTTCTCATTAAGTGACTCGTATCAGAATAAAACAAATTTAATGAATAAAAATAGATATACATTTTCTAAAATCAAAACGTGTCTTTCTATAAATCAAACTCGAACAGTACACACAATTCGGCAATCGGTTCGTTGTATTTTTTACCTTTATTTACTTATATACCTACGTAAAAAATTTATAATATATACGAAAAAGGTTTTTTTTTTTTTTTATTATTACCCCGGAACGAGAAAAGGTCTTAAGTGCGACGACGACGACGTGTGTCTGTTGTACTCGTATTGATCGCGTCTTGCGTATAGCGAACGCACGAGAGAAAAGCTCGCTAAAGGAAAATGCGGGAAGTGAGAGACCGGCGCGGCGATCGTCGGGAGGGTATAAGTTCGCCGTGGTGGGGGGGGGGGGAGAAGGCTTTTGCGGCGGATGGGCAAAATTACTTTGGCGTGCATACATATATACATTAAATACATATATTTATGTAATGTATATAATACGTATACGGCCCCGTTTCGTCGGTAAACACTTTGCATAAAACACGACGACGACTAATCGTAGGTCGGCGGAGAGTTGGAGGGTAAAGGAAGGATATTATACCGTCGACGTATATTATAATATATATAGTATATAATATACATACGAGTATACAGCGTGCGCGCGAATATAACATTTATAACGCGTGTGTGTGACGGTGTATACATCGTACGCGCGCGTCTATAAGTATATAATTTACGTAACGTATAGGTGGTGCACGCGAGCGTGTGGCGGCGGGGATAGGCCAAAGACAGGGGTCAAACCCGAAAGGGTGGTTATACATTACGATGTCGGCGGAGAAGACCCTGGAATTTACGCGCGAGCATCGAAGGGACGACCGAAGGGTTTTCAACAGCGCCGCCGACGATATTATTATTATTATTATATATTAATAATATTAATATTAAGCAAGACCTCGACCAAGGTTATTCAATCTTTTAATAACCGACGAAATGTTATTTTATTCGTATATACGCGTAATATCTAAAAATTATAAAATAAACATGAGAGCGTCCCGATTTCAATATTATTGCAAATATATTTAAATCACGAGTCATTGTTGACTTTTATCGTTATCAGATACGGTTTTATTTTTGTAAAGAATATAATCATATATAATTGGCTCGTGACATTTGGACGACCTTTAAATTTTTGAAATTATCGTTATTTTTTTATGAATATTTCGAGTAATACTAATATTTATTCGTTTATTCTTATCGTTTCGACATAACGACATAAATCTGGCAAAATCCGATTTTTTTTAAACCAATACAAAAAAAAAAAAGGGATATTTTTGAAGTAGGTATATATATTTACAAAATTTAAATTTATAAAAAATTTTATATACGCTAAACGCGGACAACGAAAGAATAAATAATATATCGTACGACGTTTAGGTTTCGTTTAGCGTAAATGTATAATACGTTTAATATAGAATTTGAAATGTTTTGACAGTTTTATTATTAAACTGAAAGATATATAATTATAGTAATTTACGAAACATAAATTAAATACTCGTATGTAATATAATTATTGTAAAAATTAATTGTTTTTACACGTAATTATCGTTTAATTTCGTGTAGTTTTTATTCTTTTATTCGTTATATTATTATATCCATATAATGATATTATATTGATTTAACGTAAAAAAATTAAATAAATATTTAGTTAATAATAATACTTGGATGTAAATTTGTTATTGGAAATTCGATTTTTCGTTCGCGTACACAAAATCATATTCGCGTATAATCACTCTCGATTGCAGTGTTTTACCGTTATTCGTTTGTATAATACCTGTTGCATTTTTTAATCGAAAATTATTGTTGTGATTCAATAAATTTTCGATGTTTGACGTGTGTGAATTAAATAACAATATGAAAATATACGATAATACCATCTGAATTGTGAACAGGATGATAAAAACGGCCGTGGAAGGTGTTAAAATCAACACTTAATTAACTACTCGTGATACTTAGGTTTTTTTAACCCTATTTTTTTTTTTTTTGTCCTTTTTCCTACCCCAAGTGTTCTCGTAAATATATATATATATATGTATAAGTATATTGCATACATATATGAATATTTTTTTTTTCATACTAAATATGAGTGTGGTTTTTTTTTGCAACCCTCATAAGGTTGTCGGCGGATGGCGGGTATCGAATTAATAGGGCAAACTTTTTCAACTCGCCGACGGCGAAGAGGAGAGCCAAAGTTTTTTAGACACAAAAAATAAATTGTTCATTAAAAAAAAAAAAACAAAAAAAAGAAAGGGTAAACTATCGGAACTGTAATTTGTTTTGTCAGGTATTATGTGCCGGTCAACGGATTTCGTCACTTTTAATTTTAATTATTAAACTTTCGCACCTATTTACACGTAGTCGTTTAGTCAACGCAAATATGAAAATTGAGTATAGAAAAACAGTTTTCAATTGAAAATTTAAATAACACGTCCGAACGTATTTTAAAAGTCTGTCAACCATAATATAGTTCATTGATGTAAAATTAATGGAAATTTAAATTCAAGGATAAATCGAACCATCATATATTTATAGTCGTTTATCTCTCTGCTTTTTCCTTTTTTTTTCCCCCGTCCGGTCATTATTTAAATAAAACGCGCGTGCAAGAAGTACGGGTACGGTACACCGTTCAAGTTATATTAGTACATCACTGTTATTTTTAATTAAAATATGGCACGTCTTATATGATTTTTGGTAATTACTAATTAGTAATTACTAATATTTTAAACGATAATTAAAACACTGGCGAGAAATAATTTCATTCCTTCGTATTATAACGTTTTTAAATAATTTTTTTGTTTTTAAGTTAAAAGAACGTGATGTGATTTCACGAAGAGGAATATTTTAATATAATATAAAAAAGTGTTTATATATATCCTCGTGAGTCAAATATAATAATATATAAATTATCGCAAGTTATCGTACATAGGGACCATAGGGTTATTAATATAAAAGCCACTAACCAGTTTTTCTCCCCACGTTATATATAAAAAAGGTATACAGTTAGGTACATGTATTATTATATTTTCTTTCGAAATGTTTTCGTTTAAAATATAACCGTAAAATATAACTAAAATAAGATAAATTCATAATCGTATTTTAAAGAGTGTATACAATTTTTTTTTCCATATTTATTTTATATTCTAATTTATTCATTTATTTGAATATGAATAGGTAATATTATAATACACGATTACGATTAATATTTTATTGTATCGCCAATTTTAAAATATTCTTGTTAAATATTTAATTATTCTGTTTATATAATTTTATGTTCTTCCTAAATTGTTGACAATTTTTTGCTGTCGGGCCTATTCAAATAAATTATTATAATTTATTGTTTGTTTAATAAATACTCGTATATGAAATCAAAATTTATACATTGATCATAGAACTATAAATTCTTGTTAAAATAGTGAATATTGAATATATCTTTTTTTATTATACAACAAATACTCGTATATATTTTTTCTAATATAAATATTGCTGTTTTTAATTTTTAATAATAATATCACACTTAAAATATCAAATTTTTCGGTTCTAAACGTAAAATTTAAATGCAATTTATACATAAAATATTAACATATAATATAAATATTTATTAATTTACTTATAATATATTCTACGTCATTTAACTGAAAAATACTTAATCTAAGAATATTATTTGAAATCCTCACAAAAGTATGTACAAAATCGTGTCGTAGAAGTATATTATAGAATGTGTATAAGTACGTATATACATCATTTATTTAATATGTTTTTGTAATTTGATTTTTGAACATTACTATAATTCATAAGAAATTATTATTTTTATGCGTATTACAATATTATGTAAACAAATTTTAACAATTTCCTAGGTATATTTTTTTATTATGTATTTGACATAATAATATGTATGTTGGTTTACACGATTTTAATGAAATTTTGATAATATAATTAAGACTAAAGAAATTTAGAAATTTCTAAATAAATAATATTAACAATTTCCTAGGTATATTTTTTTGGGTGTTAAATGCATTGTGATTTTGTACCTGTAATATTATGTTTTTTATGACATCAACACCGTTGCCAGCTGCATATAATAATAATAATAATAATAATAATAATAATAATAATAATAATAATAATAATAATAATAATAATAATAATAAACGACGTTACTTTTTCGGATGACGACAGATTCTCGCGCCTAAAATATAATAACTGCAGTATTATATATTATAATATACAATAGGACGACGCGTTTTAATTAAACTGCAGGACCGAAAATCCCGCGCATATTTCGACGTACTCACGTACGTATATATAACAGCGGCCGATTAATCGCGGCGTAAAAATATTTAAAATTAAATTATATTATAAAACGCAAAATTTATATTACGCCTACGACGCATTCGAGACGTTTATTTATTATATTATTATAATAATAAATTGGATATTTTTTCGTTTTAACGCGCATTACGCATTATTATATCGATTTAAGATTATAATTTTTTACCCAATTACAGATTTTTAAAAATAAAACAACGTTATGAATCATTTAAATTACCGAATAATTATCGAATAATAATCGACATTTACGTTTAGAAAATTACTGTTTTTTTTTTCTTTAAACTCATATCATTTCTTATCATTTCATCGGCTATATTTCGCCATTTTATCAAACAGGATACGTGCAGTTTACCATCGACGTTTGCCGGGCTCGGAGGCTTTTTCGCGGAGGTTCATGAATTTAAAGGCTTTGTTAGAACGAGGGAAGAAGTGATGGATGACCGTGTTTAAGGTTCGCTCGTATGTGTATAATACGATCGTTCGTGCGCTCACACGCACGCAAAACGACTATACACGAGCGCGCGCGTTTATATATATATATAATAATATATGTGCTCGACGTTCCGACGTTAGCGCGAGCCTTTTTCGGGTCCGTAATGAAATTCTCCAGGGGAACCTGCGGCACTGCCTCTCTCCGCCCTCCGCGGGGCCACAGTTTCCTAAGGGACGGGGAAAACAGAGTCGGCGCGCGCGGAAGGGTCAAACTCTTAAATTGCTTTCCTTTCATTTTCCCGGTCGGCCGGTGCTGTATAACTGCTGCGTATGTGCGGACGGGACGGGCGTCAACAAAATGAGAGAACTCGTCAACTTAACTACGCACACGCGCGCCCTTCCGCCGGGCCGGAGCCGACCCGACATCAGATTAATGAGCTTTTCTCCGGCACAGTTTCTCGTTTTCTCGTTTTCTCGTTTTCTCGTTTTCTCTCTTATACGCTGCGTAATATGTTATTATTATTGTTATACTTATAATAGGTATACATCGTACATACTATATAAAAATAAAACTAATCAAACTGTTACGTGGATATTATTTTTTTATAATAATTTATTATCGTTAATTTTTCCACGAGAAATCGTAGAGTTTATCGTATAAAATAAAAATAAATTTAGCCCAGGGAAATCGATTTTTTTCTTTTTTACTTATTCTTGCCGAACAAGAATAACAATGTTATTGTCATCATTATATATTATAATTTCTTAGACAGTATATTTATTATCGTTTAGAAAATTTTTTATCAATTTTGGATTATTGCAGCGAATGTTATTAACGATAAAATTTGAGCGATTTTATATCCGAATTTATAGTTTTTATTTAATTTTAAATTTCTGCATTTCACACGATAATAATTCCGACGTTAATATTGTAAGCGTTAAGTGGACGAGTGTTAATTATTTAAGCACACAAATATTCTTATCAAAACAAACGAGTTTGTCGGTTATCATAATATATATTATACCGCGGTTTAATATTTTTGTTATTGAAACGTACAAATATCTAAACACATAAGTATTTATAAAATTATAACAGACGGATCACAAAGCTTATGCAAACTTATATTATTAACGTGACCCAATACTATATAATTATTATAAACTGTAAAATTTTATTATTTTTTACTACGACCATTTATATTGTGTTGTAGATACCTGGAGGATATTCTGAAACATTATTAAAAATTACATTTTGATACATGATTATATTCTTTTATAACCAATTTTTTTTTTTTTTATATAAACCTACTTTTAGACACTAAAAATAATTATAATTAATTTAATTACAAAGTATCTATATGATGATCGATGAATCGATGATATACTAATAATTTTAAATAATATTGATATAATTATTTTAAACGTATGATATATGTTCAATAACATAATATTATATCACAATAATATTGCATTTTGATAAATAAATTGTAAAAATATATTTTTTAAGACAACGTATAATTAGATAATAATAAATTTTATCGAAATGGTGAAAATTAAACTGTATTATGATTCATTTTTTTTTTATAATGTCTATAATATAATATATTTTCATATTTTAATTAACATATCACTATGTTTATAAGAAATAAGACGTGTGGAGTATTTGTTAGTTAATATCTGTTATTGTATACAGATTATGTAACAGTGCACGTTTTAAGTAATATTATAAGGGCGAATACACTATAACGCGTTACGTTGGCAATAATCTTAGGAACTTATCTTGAGCTTAATGTGCTGTATATATTGGTGGGAGCGATCGATATCGCATGCGGACACAAAAGGACCCTCGCGGGTTTTATCGTGTCCTAAAAGGGGTGGCGGTGTCCGGTGTGATGGCGAAGTTGGTCGTGTCCGAAAAAGGAACAACAAAATCCTTCGGACCCTCCGCCCTCCTTTTGTACACACGTTACCAAGAGGGAAGCCATTTTCCTATAATCTGTTTTGCTTCACTCTCAGGACTTTCACCCCCACACACGTTATGTCCTTATATATGCGAGTATAATGTGCGCGTCTATATACATACACATATACGTATATAATTATGTATATATATAAAATATATATTTATGTAGGGATGTGTGCTTACGTGTACACCGAAATCATCGGTATAAAACTACCCTTCACGTCCTTGTCCGTCGACATCGCGTTTCACCGCGAAGGCGAGCAAAACACGCGCTAAACTCTAAACTTTTTGATTAATATTTACATTAATGCGTGCTATACTATACTGTATTTATTTTAGCGATTTCAGGATAGAAATATTATAACAAATTTCCTTGCCGAATGTTATTGGTAGTACCGCAAAATAAAAATTATTACATAAACGTAATATTATAATATTGAGTTTATATTTTAATTATAAATTACAAAAAAAAAAAAAAAAAAAAAAAAAAAAAAAAAGTTAATAATATGATATTTTTTTTTTTTTTTTGTAAAACGATTTAACAAAGTACCTACTTTACACGATGCCATAATAATAAATGTTTTATTTTTTATTGCTGTAAATAATGTGTTCGATGATCGTAATAATAATAATTATGGACAATAAATCTAAAAAAAAATACAATTTTATATTTTTAACGTATACGTTTATAAATTAAATCACTTTTTAAGGGGGAAAATCGAATTAAAATTTTAATTTAAAGAAGAAAATTTTTTATATTGAATTATAATTCGCACGTTGAGTATACGAATTATGTTAAAAATAAATATTTTAAAAATTAAGTCACATAGATAATAATTATTGTTTATGTCCAATGGAATATTATTAATATTATGATTTATGAACCGATAAAAACTAATCGTAGAGCACTATAATTTATTTTTTTTATGATATGATTTATAACGTTCGATTTATTAATTTTATATAATTATTGTGTTTATTTACTTTATAATTCGTATAATCATATGGAAGATGTTTATAGTGTTTACACGCGTTTTAATAACGCAGAAGATTATTTGTTACCTGTGTTTGGCAACGTATTCAAAATGGTATGTACTCGTAATTAAAGCAACAAATGCAAATGGAAAAAAAAACTTTCGCCTGAAAAAACCAACAAGTTTTCATTAATCCCGTGTTGTGACTCTCTGTAAACGACCCCGACCGGGGGATTATGCCGTAGACGACACAAGATAATAATGTTAAGGTATGAAAAAAAAATATTTTATTTAAATTATTTCATTAATGAAAACCTTCGTATTTACGTCTTACGTTATTAAGCAATTATTTGATTGCTGTATTCACGCGTAGGTATGTCCAATACATTATAATATTGATAATTATTGATTATTGTTTATTGTTGCGATAAAATTTACATTTTAAAAATGTAAAATCACGAATAAAAATTATTTTAATGATAGGAATAATCGATAACACGACAGAATATTATACGAAACCTGCTATATTTCATCGCGATTTAGTCTTAAACTGAAAGTTATTTATTTTAATAAATATTAGACCGCGGTATAATAATATTATAATTTATAATGCAGGTTAAACGTTTCCGAACGTATGCGAATATTACGTTAGAGCCTAAATATAATAATAATAATATTATATGATTTACAACGATCGAAATAAACGATTTATAGTCGTTATAAGAGTATATAGATATTATCCGTAACGGAATCACAAAATGGCGTTTCGATTGATAATTTCGAACTTTGAGAGGACCGTAATATCGTTCAGTACGCATATATTATTATTATTATTATTATTATCATTATTATTATTATTATTATTATTATTATCATCATCATTATTATTATTATTAAATTCATCGCCTCTGTTTGTCCGAAAGCTCTTGTACGTATAGGCGTGCGAACAGAAATAAGCAGATTATTCGCCACAATACATATGCAAATGTTAAAGTCTACACCTGTACTGGAAAATGAACGCGTAAGCTCGCGTTTTAATCCGCATTACGTGTATTTTACATATTACAACGTATCGGTATTGTCGCCACGATCACAACGGTGTTGTTAATAATAAAATGTATTTCGTTTTGTGCGTGTCCGTTATTTAAAACCGTTTGCGATTATCTCGCGATTCGAACGTGAGTGGTTTTCAAGATTACATAATATCATATTATAAATTTATAATATTATCATATTATAATATATACCTACCGGTAGATGTAATAATTGTTTTTTAAAACTATACTTAATTTAATATAAATATGATAAAAACACGTTCCCAAGTGATATAGAGAGTATATACGTAAATGATATATAAAATGATTAGTTACGATTATTTTAATATATAAATTATTTTGTTGTTATTGAATTTGAAAGGATATTTTTTATATTTTTTTACCTAATTTATAAATTATGCAATTTTTATAATAATATAATTGGAACAGAGGAGAGATAAACACCAAAAACACACTCTCTGAAAAAACATTATTATTATTATTATTGTTTTGTAGGTAAACACGTTTAGAAGTCAAAATAATTTTCCCATATATTTTTACATAATATCTCCACAATTTTAAAAAAGAATGGAAATGCAATAAAACTATTTATTGTAAAAGTCCAGAGTAGACGGTATATAAAATAATGTATAGTATATATTATATTCCTTTAGAGGTCTTATATAATATACATAATATTTAATCGGAATATAAAATAACAAGAGATAAAATGGCATTGTTGAAACGCGCGCGCATAACTTATTGCACGTATTATTTAGACGCGACAACGTTATCAGATGGGATTTTTTGACCTTTGCGTTGGATTTTATAATAATATTAAAAGTCGTCTACATATATTTAAAAAATAACTTTATACATCCGTTATAATAATAATAATATATTATACGTACGCGTAATATAAATACGCGAGCGGCGAGAAACGGTGGATTTACAAGTATATTATATACCTATTACTAGGTAATAGGTATATTTCATATTTGGTTTATTATACCGCGGTTGCAGAGAAATGAAATATATGTACCTCTACCTATATATTTTAATATTATGTATTTCCTATGTATATATAAAATACGGTAAACTGCACGTCGTCAGTATGCTGACTAAAACGAGCTGCAGGGGTGCATTTTGTATATTATACGCGCACGTATAAATAACGCGTGTTTTTCCGCCAAGTCCGCGGGCCGCCGGTCGTTTTCACGGGTCCAAGATAAATAATTAACAATGGGTTTTGGAGCTGAAAAACAAGGGATTTCACTTAATCCTCGAAAAAGCCGCGGGAGTCGCGGAGCTGGCGGCCGTTATTGCGACGCGCAAAAAGGGACGGACAAAAAGACGGTAGATTTTCTTTATACATACAACGTATATATGCGTATAACTGGCCGACAACTCGAACGGGATGAAAAAGGACGGACGGAAGGGCTCGCGCGGCAGCAAGATTAAGCCCCGGGCTAACATAACACGCGGAGCGAGGGCGGTTTTTTGTTGAATAATATTCGCTAATTTGGGTCCGAAGAAAAAGGGTAAACTTTAATGAGATCTCCGCGGGGCCTAGTGTTTGCGCGTATTATATCCCATTTGCTCGAACGGCGGCAACGACGCGACGCTAACGCGTGTGTGTGTGTGTGTTTCGGGCAAGGATCGTCGGTTCTATCGGACGAGTGGCAGGGTGGACTATCTAATTTCCTTCTCTTTGTTTTTCGTACAGCGACGGTGGTCGTTGGCCGAATGACTACGAGCGTATACGGGATGAAGGGTCGAAGGGGGTGGTGGGAAGGATCGAAGGGACATTGTTCTAGCATTGTACATGTATATACAATACACATACGAGTCACCCGCATACAGAATTATACATATATACGTGTATATATATGCAAATGTAACGTGCAGCTCGTTATTTTCTTGGGTTGACGCGATTACGGCCGGGGAAATTCGCCGGCAAACACACACACACACACACATTAAATATATTATGTAGAACGGGAGTAGCGGAAAGGATAGAGTACAAGAGGGGTTAAGGGCGCTAAGGGTTTAGGGGAGGGTTTCCCGGTTTTGCCAACGCACATGCGCGAGTTTCTCCCCCAATATATTGGGTTCCTTTTCGGACCGGAACCACGTACGCGGTAGCCCGGAAGACGCGCGACGATATCGGTGGCCTACCGAAGGATCCGGTCAAACGCGTTATACAGTCTAAGGTGTTTCTGTCCCCGTCCTGTAATAATAATAATAATAATAATAATAATAATAATAATAAATAAATAATACACACGGATGACAATAAACTCTCTTTTTAGAAATAAAACACCATTCGAATTTTCTCTCTAAATCGGTATAATTATTTTAGTCGTATAAACGTAAGGGTAGAATACGAAACGAATCTATTTTTAACGAAGAATAATCGTTTATTATATTAATTTATTTTCAGTCCATCGTCGTACTCGTTTATACGAAACACGACGGTCGATACGAAATTTGTATGTGTTTGACGCTTACGAACGCGGTAAAACGTTTTCTCACGATCGTTTCATTACAGACACATTATATTATTCTAATGTATCCGTAAATAAATAAATAAATAGAAAAAAAAATGATAATAATAATGAAAGGTTTTGGGCGAGCCGAAATAATTTCGACGATACATTTATGGTGAGCCACCTATATTTGCATAAGGTCAAAAGGAACCCTTTAAAAAAAACGCGTACCTACACGTATTAATAATATAATGCGTTTGAGTTTGATATCGTTACAAAAAAAAAAAATTATAATAATAATGTAAGAAGAAGAAGATTAGTCGGGTCAGAAGAACGAGTAGAGATTTTGGGGTCGTCGGGGATGACGCGTACAACCGGTTTAGCCTGGGAATACGAGCGTTTCGACGCGACTAGTTCCGTAGCCGCGGATGCTGTTTTTCTCACGGTCTTCCGATAATATTTTCTCCCACTCCGACTGAAAAGTACGTGTTTTTTTTTCCTTTTTTTTTCTGTACACCGTCGAAAACGTTTTCGTAACCGAAATCTTCTCTTGTTTTTATTTCACGCCCTCTGCGACGGTAGTAAAATTTCGCGTTCTCGTCTGCAGTCGGTGGACAAATCGTTCGCGTCCGAGTCGCTTAAATTCTGCGTTCGACGATTACACGTGTTGACAATAATATAATAATATACCGATAACGTTTACGATAATAATATTAAAAAAAAAAAATTAAATGTTTTATTCTGCATTCACAGGTGGCGCGTGCCGTCGATAGGGTTGAAAAAAAAAAGGGTCCCAAAGGGGAATATCCCGAAAAGGGACATGTTTACCGTTTTTTTATTTCGTTTTATTATCCGGCCACCGCAAAACAGGTATTTGTTTTTTTTTTTATCGTACATAATAATATAATATTATACGTATTAATAATGATTTAAATGTGTGGAGGACGCGTTGTGTCAACCGGTTGGCTCGTGTCGGACAATCCGCAGGTCGTCGCGTCCCGTCGAAGGGATCTACACACGTGACCCCGATGCTATATGCAGGGATGCGACGTGGTCGGTGTCGACAGGTCACGGGGATCACGGGTTGCGCGTACCCCGTACGAGAATATTGTTATAATGTATGTTTTTTTTTTTATTATTATTATTTACGGTCAGGTTGCCGACAGGGTAGTAGGTAAACAAAATTAAAGTAGTGTTCATTTATTTATTATTATGTTTTTTTTTTTTTTTATCTAATAACACTGGTCAGGTCGATTTATTTTTTTCACGAATAACCAATTATTAATCTTAGGCTTTATACCATAACAAGACGAACAATTTTTCAATCTTATTTTATTTAACAAACGATTGGTAGATTTTTAAATTTGACATTACGAACGATAAAAAAAAAAATGATATATAAACACGATAATTCGCGCACATAAGTTTTTTAGTTTAGTAGTATTTTTTATTATATTATTATCGTTTTTAATTTTTTTTTTTTTTTTTTTTTATCACATATTCGTACGATTACATCATAAATTTATTATAATATTATTCATTATTTTTAAAATGAAAATTTACATAAAATTATCGATTTACTTATTATAACAATGTTATTTTATTCGTCGAGTTTAGTATATGCAAATGCGATTTAATAATAATTTACACATGTCAATAAAAATCATAAATATAATACGATTATTAATTTGGCACTTGCAGTCGAGTATATACCATACGTGTGTATGAAAAAAAAAAAAATGCCAAAACTCATTTTCAAGAAATGAATTATATCATTTTTAAAGACCGTCTATAAAAAAATTAATATTATATTAATAAATACGTAACTATAAAACATATTTTAATAAATTATAATTATAAATTTAAATTTATTATTTTTTATTTTTTTTATAAGCGTTAAATATAATATTCACTGTAATTTGTTATAATAAACGATTTTGATCACGTAAAACATAACGAAGGAAATATGATAAAAATACCATTTGAGGTTTTCAATTTTATTAAAAATTTGGCCACTCTCGATTAAGATTCATTAAAATTTAAACAAATGCGAATACGTATAAATACCTTAATTTAAAATTCATATTTTTGTCGAATTTTTTAGGCTAATTATTTGGAAGTAGTGAGATATTTCTAAAAGCGTGAATCAGAAATATAATATCAGATATTATAATATATTATGCAATATGTTTCATTTAGTAAATTTGCATTTGCTTTGTAGTATGTAATATGCAAAATTAAACTCTATTGCGTATACAATGTAATGTTAAAACAGAAATAGTAATAAATATAAAACGTATTTACTAACTTTTGTTGTTGTCTAGTCCTATTTTAAATTATATTCCTGTTTGTATAGGAGTTGTGCTTTTGAATAAATTAATAAAAAACAAATTTTTTTTTCAGGATGTATTTACAATCGATTGAATTTAGCTCAATATTTGGATTAGAACAATAATAATTATGTACTGTACCTATTTAATTTTAGAAAAATAATTGATATAAATATATGCTTGCTTTGTAAAAAAAAAAAAAAACTATATTTCAATAGATATTTTATGTTATTATTATTAAAATTATTATTATTATTATTATTATTATTATTATTATTATTATTATTGTGTTGCTTGTTTATATATTCATTATAATTTATTTATAATTGTCTTAGATTTAACTAATATAACGTTGTATATTTTGAATTAGTTTATTTAATGTCTGTAAATTGCAGAAAAAAATATGTTGTAAAACTATAAAAATAGAATTGTTTAAATCGATAAGAATTATAGCTTAAAAATTAATTTGCTTTAATTTTTATATTAGTGTAATAAATGTGTACTTAAATATATAAATATATATTATAGTTTTTATTTGTTTTATACTGCTTACAAACAATGGTTGAGTTGTATTAAAAAAAAATTAAAGATGTGTAAAAAAAAAAAAAAAAAAAATATTTATTTATTTATTATTAATTAACACCCACAAGGGGTAAAATACCCATAATTAATCGATTTTAAAAGAGATTAAACATATAAGGTACAAATAACCTTTTATTATATGATAAATAATATAATTATCAACGTATAAAAAAAAAAAATAATAAAAAAAATACGTTTAACAGTTGTTCTTTACTTTGCAATTCATTTAAAACCTTACAATAAAATATTATTTTACATTGTTGATTACAGATTACAATATAAAATATTAAAGTTGTATAAATTTATTATTTTCAGATTTTTGTCATTAAAATAATACTAAATTAATTATTCAGGTTATATACTTTACTAAATCGAGTAATTTAATATTAAAAATTTAAATATTATGATTTATTATTAATTATGATATTATATAGTTTTGTTATTGAATAATTGTTTATTTTTAACATACATAATGTATTTAACTACACTATATGAATGATCTATAAAATTACAGTAAAAAATTCATTTTAAATTTTGAGTGAAGCGAAAAATAAATTGGTTTTACAATGATGTGTATCTTTTTTAATTTTTTCTTCTTTTCATGTCTGGAGACACTTTTTCTACCCAAAATAATGCTCCGATTTTCATCAATAGCAAAATGTGTCCGGTTTTAAAGTGTATTTAGTTAGTACTTATTTAGGTCATTTTTCAAATTCCTCAAAATTAAATTCGATAAAAAAATCGATCAAAAAGTGACGAATAAACGGCATTTTCCCGAAAACGGAAATTTCGACGAATTCGATTTCAATATTTCACAATAGCTCGGGCAATTTTGAATGTAGAGACTTGAAAATTTTATTGGGAGTTCACATAGGAACTATATATTTGTGGTATTATTTTGGAATCGTTACGTTAATTTTTTTTATCTGGTCGTAATAATTTTTCTTAGTACGAATTTGTAAGTATACTTTATTATAACGTGTATCTACACTATCGTGGTATAAAAATCAGACAATTGAAATTAAAGAATCAATAATTATGACACATTTATAAAATGAATGTTTAACAATATTAAATGTGACAATAAATTTAATGTAGATAAATAATAAATATAAAATAAACGTTTTATTTATGAATAATAGTTACAATTTTAACAAGTAATATTATTTTATTGTGTTACCTTTGATGTTAATACTTACAATATTATTATACCCGGTTTTTAATATTTCTATTTTTTAATATTCAATATTCATAATGCCTTTCAATAAAGAAAAATTAAAAAAATAATATTAAAAACACTTTTGTTACAAATCTTAAAAAAGTGCGGTAATTAAACTATGCCAAAATTACATTATTAGTATTATACAATTGTTTTACTTTGTTGATATGAACATATAAAAATATATGACTATTATAAATAGAAAATAAATTATAGATATAATATAAACTTTTTCTATGCGCACAACTTTATATACGTAAAATTGATTTTTTATTTAATTTAAATAATTTAATGATAAATCAATTACGATATTATAATATATACTCGTTATCTGAGTTATAAACATTTTAATTTACTAAAAATAAATAATATAATAAATTATTTTTTATCCTTATATTATTATAATATTATTATGTTATTAGTGGACGACGAAAAAAGCATTTCTTCATTATTATTACGTTCGTCGACGAAAACACGAATTAATATTATAATAAATTAGATTTATTCAATCCGAACATAAATATTTTAATTTTACCTAATGTTATGTTATAGCGACCTCTAGTGAATAATAGTATGAAATATTAAAGGGTTAAGTATTAAATAATTCGCCCTAGTTCTCAAATTCACCCCTATTCACAATGGATTTTTAACCCACTGCGATCGCTAGCTGTATACAATATAGTACTTATTTAGTATTCAGAATATTTGCACGCTTAATATTATTTCGAACCACTAAAAAAAAAAAAAAAAAAAAAATACAATAATAATATTTTTGTGAAAAACGTAAATATTATGAACAATATAATAGTTGCAATAACATCATATAATAATTATTAAAAAAAAAAAAAAGAAATTATAATTACATAATAATAATGATATTTATTTTAAATAAAATATATTGTATTTAAGTACTAAAACATAAGCCTTTTTAAATATCATTCAATTAATTAATTTATAAATTTAATAGTAATAATAATTAATTTTTTCTATTAATTATAAATCTAAATTTTCTAAAATATGATGGGTTTACTAAATATTTTATCGTGTAATTTCTATTGATGGTACTAACGAATGAATAATAGCGTTTGAAAATTGTGTGAAATATAACGTGTTGTTATTATTAATTAATATAATTAAAATTAAAAACAAAAAGACGTATATATTCTTATCGATGGAGTATTACGTTAATTATTATTTCATTAATATCACGGACATAACAAAGAAATTATATCAAGATATAATATTTAAGCAATGGACGGCGCTCTGATTAGGCAGTTTAACTAGCATCAATGTGTAGAAAAATTATTATTAACACAATAATATTATTATTATATTGTGTTTTCGATAAATATGATAATGATAATAATGATAATAATATTATTATTAGACACTAAAAAAAAAAAAAAAAACAATAATAATAAAACGTGAGTGTGTTATGTGATATCCATTATCCATAATTATACGTTTTTATTTTTATACCGATGTCACCCTCACTAAAAATTTGAGGAACGATGGAAAGAATTATTACGGTTTTTATTTATAAAAACGCAGGTCGTCGATTGCACAGGGAAATAACTTGTTGATTTAATCGACCAAATAGTATTTGGTGTTAGATTATGATAATAAAACATCGATGACAGTAATTATTGTCATTTATCATAAATTCGATCATAACTGTCATGTGAAACTTTAGTAAGCAATATATTATCTAGATAGGTTATCTAGATAACTAAACATTGATACCAAAATTTCAATTATTCTTATTATTTTTTTAAATAATATCTTTCACTTAAATAAATATCATTATTATTATTATTATTATTATTATATATTTTTAATTACATATGTAAGACGTTGGTACATGTACATTTAGTACTTTTATAAAGATGGGTTATATTAAAAATATAAATTTTAATTAAAATTAAGAATCATTTATCGAATGATTGATATTATTTTATTAAAATAATACTACTAATATGAATTAGCTCTTATCTTATTATTTCTTATTTCCTATTTCACACAATTTCGAACATTTAGTAAACGTACAATTTATAACAACAATTATGACGAGAATGTATTTAATGCCAACATATTGAGTGATGACAGCAGTTTCAGTGCCTTACAATATTATTCGAATATAATATATCTAATCAATAATTTTTGAAATATATATCTGTTCTCTCGTCGCCACTCGCGCGTTACTTATAGTATTATATATTATATATGGATGACCATATTGAGATCTAAAAATGGTTTATGTGTCATCAGGGTCACTCGTGTTCTTGTTAAAATTCAACAAAGGGATATAATATGTAGACAGGGTCGTATGTGCTATTTATGCGTATTGATATGTTATTTATGTCTCCAGGAATGATATAGTAACAGTAGGTATTTCCTTTGTATCCTTGAAAATATATAAATAATAATATATTGTTTTAAAAATTATATTTTTCATGAAATACAAACATTATTGTAGAACTAAATAATAATTAAATTGTGTAAAATCTATAATCTATATATTATATTGCATCATGATGACTTCAAAGATGACTTCAAAAACTAAAATTATAAACCAGAAGGAATTATGAACGAGTAATTATTTCTGATATAAAATATTATAACAGAAAGACCAAAATAAATTCAGAGATTTAATAACGTATTTATATTATACTTCTATATTATATCGTATGATTTAAAAAAAAAAAAAAAAAAAATTAGAAAATAATAATCTTAATTATATTAATTATAAAATAGATTCTATCGTGAATATTGTATAACTAATGTTAAATATTTTCATGTAGGTAATATGATTTAATAATGCAAAATTAAAAAAATAACCCTTTATTATTAATACTCGTATATCGTAACAGTAGTGTACACATTTTTATAAATAGGACTATAGGAGTAAAATTGTATAATTTTGTAAATTTATGTAATTAAAACATCGTAATATAACGTTAAAAACGTTTAATAAATTGAAACGAATTTGAAATTTATAAAACTTTTTACATAATTACGTAAATATAATAATATTATTTTATAAGTAAAAAGTAATCTATTAGTATAAATTACAATACGTGCTTGAGTGTATATTCATATATATATATATATATATTTTTATTTAACGGTATGTAATACGGGTTTTAAAAGCACTTGTTTTAAAATATGCGATAAAAGTATACTGATAATAAATTAACAAAACATGTTTGTCATAAAAAAAAAAAAAAAATAGTTTTAATTTAAAAAATGTAAGCATAATTCAAATTTAAATTTTGTACCATCAAAACGTGTACTTGACAAATGTCATGGATAATAATTAGGGAACTATTGGAGATTTAATTCGATTAAAAATATTTATTAACAACAGTGGTAATGACAACATTATTAAAAATACTAATACATTTAATTCTACTAAGCATAATAATTTTAGTTATAAATATTTTATTATTATTTTTATTTTTTATTTTTTCACCCCAGATAATACACACGCGATATTATTACAAATATAACGCACTTAAGGCGATAGTCTATACTTTTACAAATATCACTTATTCGATTGAATTTATACCTAACCTAACATTTTTGTTTCTAATGAAATGTTCCTATATATTACTTACGGTCTGGCCAAAATATTAAAAAGTCGAAAATAGTATTTGAATATTAATAGTAGAGTATATAAATACAAGTTATCCAATTGATGAACATTTTAGCCTCCGGGTAATAATAATTATCAGTTTATATAATAATATGTTGCAATGCGCAAAAATCCGTTCTTATCTAACGCGTGGGGATCGAACGCGCGTGATTTGCACACCAAAACGTACATTCAGAGCACTTGAACATGTCCGTATTAAATAAATTCATACAAAAAAATTACGAGTATAATACATAAAAATTGGTTTTTATCAGCCTATCGATTAATTTAAAAAAAAATTAACTCTCAAACTGACGACGGTAAAAGTTTAAATAGTATATAGGTAGTATATTCTCATTACAATATTATATAGGAACACTGTAAACATATATAGTGAAATAATTAATTAAAAACAAAAAAAAATCTATGGAATATTATATATATTAAATATACGTAGAACAATATTCTTGTTTCAAAGGTAAATTATTATTATTATTATTATTATTATTATTATTATTATTATTATTATTATTATTATTATTGTTATTATTATTTTACTATTAACTCTTAAAATGTTATAATAACATATAGGTATACCCTGTGCTAAATAATTATACACGGTATATTATATAATAACCAATACGGTAGGCGAATTTTTTATATTTTTTTTTATACTATTTTATTTTTCATTTTTTTTTTTTTACCGTCAAATATACAACGTTAAAGTTCAAAAGAGGATTTGAAATTTTAAAAACGTATAATAATTACAACTATTCAAAAAATGACCGTTATTAAAAGTTTTTTAATCATAAAATATAAATTAACATATAAATAAAGTAATGTTTACACGAACAATTAAAAAACATAAATTATGACAGGTCATCATGAAAATATACTGAGAAACGATAGAAATATCTATTATAAAAATACTGTCCGTTCGAATAATTTTTTATATAGGTATAGGTTATTTTAATAAAATTCTTCGTACGTATAATGTCTATGCGATATTAAATTAATTTTAATCCACGTAAAGTCAAGTTTGTGGCAACAGTATAATAGTTGGAAAATGTACCGACGATCAAAAATATAAAAATACAACTAGGTTAGAAATTTTCTATAATTATATATTCTATAATATTATGGATAACAAAATCCGTATTATCAATATTATGATGAGTTGTATATCATAACTATTCGAGGATTCGAGACGGATAATTAATCGGAAAATATTCATAACTGATAACCATATCATATTGAATTAATTATATCGATGAAACAAATCTGCCATCTGGCATGCCATTAAAATGATTTAACTAATTATAATTATTATTATAAATATGCAAAACAATTATATCATAAATAGATGGAAAAAATAATTTCTAAAAATCGACGTATTGATTAAATTAGAGTTTAATAGACATTAGAGTTTAGACCAATTAAAATTATCATGCAAATATCTCTAACTAGCTATATTCTCAAATTTCACATGACTTAAAAATTAAAAATTATTGTTATCTTTATTTCTTTACGAGGTGAAAATTTTTTAAAAAGTATAATACATATTATAATCCGTTACCCGAATAATAATTTTAAAAAAAATACATTTAATAATTTAATTTTTCTCGAAGACAAATCAGAGTGAATGAGTGTTATAAAAATAGATCTGGGACACCTATATATACGTATACATAGTTATAATAAACACGTACATTTTACATATTAATATATATTATATCAAGGTTTCTCAAACTTTTATGAATACTATATACCATTTTTTCCAATACATTTTTTTGGGTACCCCTACTTAGTTACTTATCTAACGTAAATACATATAAAAATATTTAAAAACTTACCTACATATAATTTTATATATTTTAGATACGGTATCGTTTTAAGCTTAAAATTTGCAAATTGTTGGATTTTAGAGTATTTTTCTCTATTTTAATTTAAAGGCCAGGCTTGTACCCTTAAAAAATTTTGAGTACTCCCAAGGGGTAAGCGTTCCCCACAGTTTGAGAATTCCTGTATTATATTATGCTCACAGATTAATATGCTAATTTCCTCAATAATAATGCGCTTAAACGAGTGTAATAATATTAATATATATTGTATATATATTATATACGTAATAAAAATAATAACATTATGTGATTACTAAAAACGTGTACGTATAATAATAATATGATGTATACTTACCTATATTATATGTACCTATACATATAAATTTGTATTTTGTAGATTTTTAGTTTTATATTCCGGCGAGACACATAATATCGTAATATAATATACATATAATATATTATATAGGTATTATTATATTATTACTCGATTGTGTTTAATAAACATATTATAATCGATAGAAACACATCGCCTTTGATGGTGTCATATAATATCATTACCACGGTATAATTATAATCTGTAAAAAAAAAAAAAAAAAAAGTACGTTTAAAAGAATAAAATACGTGATTTATTCGCGTAAAAAATTAAAAATAGCAATAAGTTATACCTAACCTAATATTATATTACGTATATACGAAAAAAGTTAATATATAACGTAGGTACATACGTACGTTAACCGTTATTTATATATTATAATTGTATTATTACGCGTTTTCATATTTAAGTTCGAAAATCCACTCGTGTTGTAATTGATAAAATAAAATCGAATATATTATGTAACGTGATTTAGGTATACAATCGAAAAATATAAATTAATTAAGTATATATATATATATATTTTTTGTCTCTAAAACTCTCTAAAAACCACGATAAACGTCAATAATTTTTAATTAAAAATAATATTCAAAAAATTTTCTTTTATATATATATATATATATGATGATGTAAAAGTATAATTTATAATAAAATCATATTATGACTTTAAATATTTATTAGGTATATATGAATATTGATTATAAATTATATTAATATATTTTTAATTTACATATTTTATTCAATATTATATAATACTCGAATATTATAAGCGTACATATTTTTTAAATACAAATAAATAATAATATTTTTTTTTATCAAAATTGAATTTATCTAGATGTTAGGTTTGGTTAAATAGAAAGGTTTTTTTGGAAAATTAAAACGTATATACTCGTACATTTTTTTTGTCATTTCCTATTTATATGGGTAATTTATTAATGTATACACGATAGAAATATGAAATATAGATTATAAAGACGACTCGAAATAAGTTTTGATCACGTGAATATATTTTTTTTTTTTTTTAGAAATACACTTAATATTTAAATTGAAATAATAAAATATTGTTTCATTTAAATTTTATTTATAGAGGTACACAAACGTTAAATTTTTGTTAACAGCCTTATATTATTTTTTTAAACAAATTTTGTTCAATAAACATTCAAATAATAAAACATCTTTAGTTAGATGTTACAGCTATTATAAAATTAGTAATTATAAGTAAAATTTTCTATAATTTTCTATATTCGTGCTGAAGAAATTGTTTCTTAAAATAATAAAGAAGATCGATAAAAATGGTCTTTAAAAAAAACAGCAGTGAAAAGTATTAGAACCGATGGAGAGGGGTTGCTTTGAAAAATAATATTTTTGTATAATTAATTGAGATCGAATATAAATTTTTGTACAACGGTTTTATCACAGTTTTTACGATTATTACCTTTTACGTTGTCAAACGATTTTTTTTTTTTTACTTTTTGATATTTTGTGTTAAAAAACTTTATTTTTATAACAAATTTGATATAATTGTAATTGATAAGTCTGCGTATATAAAGTGTATAAGATGAAAACATTTAAATGAAATGTAAATAAAAATTTCGTATCTCAAATCTCGATATTTCACTATACAGTAAATTTTTTATTTATTTGCACTACACACCATTTGTGAATTCAGATCTGGATTATAATTTTTAAGGTCATAATAATAGCATAATATACTCATACTATAAATACCGAATGGCCTATAATTCATCATCGTTTTTAAGAATGCTATAATTATAATATTTTCGACCACAAGTAACACGCGTAACATACCAATAATTTTTTGTTTTTATTTTTAATTTAGACCAGGGATTCTCAAACTGTACTCAAACATTTTGAAGTGGTACGAGCATGGCTAACAAATATCTAAATATTTAGATTAAAATAGATTAACTTATTTTAAAAGTAAATATAGAAACAAATTGAATGTTGAAGATGATTTAAGATTGTATTTAACTAAATTAGAATCCAATATTGATCAACTGTGCCAAACTGCCAACAGAAACAAGCTCACTCTTCTGACTTTCACTAATAATTTCTTTAAAAATAATCGCTTTTAGTTTTTAAAAAATTTTGTGTATTATAATTTTAATAACTCAATGTCTTAATCTTAATCTTAAAAAAATAAAAATATATGTAAGTTTTTAAAAATTTATATATGTATGTATATATAAATGTGTGTTAGTTAAGTAACTATGAATGGGTAGGTACTCAAAAAAATTTATTGGTAAAAAGGGGTACAGTGTTCATAAAAGTTTGAAAATCCCCGATTTAAACAAATTAATTCACAAATAAAAATGGAAAATATTCGATTTAAATTGAACCGTTTGATTTTGATTTTTCTCCAAAATACGGGCCGAAGTTTTCTGGGGTCGCGCGAGAAATTTTGCCCATGCCTGTACAGCAATCCGGCTCCGTTCGTGATAATAAATTAATAACTGATAACGATATTATATCGATCGTATCAGTTAACCGTGTTTATATATTGTTATTTAATAAACCTCCATTAATACGATTCAATGATAATATTATTACGATATTACAATATTATTAGGTATGTATAAATGGCGCACGTCGGTGTCGAGGGGCGCGCCGCGGAATACGAAAACTTTTCAACGATTCCGAATCGTGGAATGCGTCCGATCGCCGCCGCCGTATTATATTAATTAATCCATCATTATTGTGCGACGGCAAACGGCATACGTTTAAGTGTCGATATGTTCCAGTCGTCATTATCGTCGTCATCGTCATCGTCATCATCGCCGGCACCGTCATCGAGCGTAAATAAATAAATTGTTTTTTTTCCTCCCCGCGTCCGCGACCCCGCGCACACTTTGTTTTTCGTTACCGCGCGCGCTCTCGTCCCGACCGTAACCGTGGTATAATAATATTATACGCGCGCACACCCACACAAATACAACACACACACACACGTTATATATAGTCGCCAACGACGACGGTCCTTTGGGGGCAATGGCTGCTGTTGCCGTCGTTGCACGCACAAGCCTTTCGTCGTCGAGAGCAAAATGGCCGACCGACACGCTCGCACACAATTTATATTATTATTATTATTATATAATATCCATACGTATATGCGCTGCACGCCGCCGTCATCCACCGACGCAAGTATAATAATACGTGTTGTATATTTATATATTATATGAACCCGTCGACAACGGCCGGCAGACCTTTTTCCCTATTCTCCGTCGCAGAGATAGTCGTGCTCTATCTCTATCGGGGGGTTTTTTTTTTATCGACGCCTTTTTTTTTCGTTTCCGCTATTATACAAACCAAATTGTTTTATATATTACTCTAGAATAATATTTTAATGATAATAATAATAATAATAATAATAATAATAATAATAATAATAATAAT